>BDDC01001829.1:8920-19719 GCA_001662425.1 Chlamydomonas sphaeroides | reverse complement strand
CGAGGCGTGGGGGTGTGGTGGCGTACGAGGCGTGGGGGTGTGGTGGCGTACGAGGCGTGGGGGTGTGGCGCCCGGCTGCGAGGGCCCTCCCTGCCCTGGCGTCGGCGGCGCCGCAGCTCCGCACTGGCCACGCGACGCACCTGCAGCGCCTTGGCCTTGCAGCAGCAACCCTCCACAGTGGCAAGCATGTGTTCACAGCGTGGCCCACATCATAGTTCACGACATGCCACGTTCGGCAGCCCCTCGACGCACCTGCAGCGCCTTGGCCTTGTTGCCGAAGCTGGCGGGCAGCCCCTCGTCCTGAGATTGGGTGGGGCGGTGGGGCGGTGAGAGCGGCCGAGATGTGTGGGCGCGGGTGTGCTCGCGCGAGGAGCAGAGACGGAAGACAGTCAAGGTGGGATACACCATGCACCAGTCAAAGGCGGGCGGCGCCGGCGCACAACAGGGCGCAGCCGCTGAGCGCCGCCTGCCGGCCCAGGACCATGCCCATGCCCGTGCCCGTGCCCGTGCCCGTGTCCGTGTCCGTGTCCGTGTCCGTGTCCGTGCCCGTGTCCGTGCCCGTGCCCGTGCCCGCGCCCGTGCTCGTGTCCGTGCTCGTGTCGGTGCCTGCACACGCTCTGCCGCATGCGGGGCTCTGCCGGCCCCCACCACGTGCCGCCACGACGACCGAGTCGCCCGGCGGCAAGGGCTGCAAGCACGCCGCGGCGGGCGGGGGCGGGGGGAGGGGGCAACACAGCGCCCCCGCGTGCCGCGGCGTGCTCCATGGGCTCCATGGGCTCCATGGGCTCCATGGGCTCCATGGGCTCCATGCGCGCAGCCCCGCGCCTGCCCGCCTGACTGGCCCCTGCCTGCCCGGCGGGCATGGGGCCAGGCCCCTTCGGGACAGAGAGCAGCCGCAGCCCGCGGCTCGCAGCTGCCGGCCCATTCATACGGCCCCGGCGCCCCGCCCATCGGACACCAGAGCCCAGTTAGGTCCATAGGTCCATTGGGCCCACCCCACCAGGGCCCACCCCGCCTGGCCCCCTCCGGAGCCTGCCCCTGCCCGGCCCGCTGCACCGCCCGGCGGTGGCTGTGTTGGCGGCGCCTCATAGAGGGCGCAGCGGCGCTGGCTGGGGCTTGGCCTTGGGGTTAGGGCCGTGCCTGGCCGCACGCCGCCCCGCCGCATGTGCCCGCGCCCTGCGCTGCGATGGCACCCCGCAGCGCGCAGCACCGAGGGCCTGGGCCGGGGCCGGGCACCCTGGCGCCCAGGCCGGGCCGGGGCCGGCGCGGCTCAGCCCAGGCCACTGCTCAGCACGGCCCAGGCCAGGGCTCAGCACGGCCCAGGCCAGGGCTCAGCACGGCCCAAGCCAGGGCTCAGAACGGCCCAAGCACAGTGCTGGCGGGACAGCCAGCTGCCGGCGCCCCTCGCGGTGGCCAAGGCCGGCTGCCCATGCAGACGCATCCATGAGCCCTGCACCCTACCCATCCCGCCACACTGTCGGCCTGGCTGGAATGTACAGCATGGCTCCGGCCTAGCGACGGCTGTGGCCGGCGGGGGCCTCACGTTGAAGACGGCGCCCATCTCGACTTGCAGCGAGCGGATGTCGCCATCAATCTCCGGTATGTCCAGCATCAGGTCGTCCAGGTTCACGGGGCCAGCTGCAACGCGTGTCGTACGGCGGCATGGCGATGGAGCAGGCGCAGGGGCGGGAGCCCTGCGGCGCGGTGACGCGGGCGGGGGTGGCGGGGTGGCCATAACGGCAGCTTGTTCGTACGGCTGTTGTGGCACCGCGGCTGGCCGGCCATCTGCGCGCGGCCCCGTTGCTGCAAGGTGCCTCTTATGCGCTACTGCGGATGAGCAGCTATAGTTGCTGCCGGCGCAGCCGGCCGAGCCTTGCGCGAGTGTGGGGGCAACGCGCGGACGGAGGTACGGATAGGTTGGCGTGCGGGTCAGCTCCGAACATCCGCACCTGCCGACGTGAGCCTGTGTGCCCTGCTGGTGTAGCTGCACGCTGCCTCGACAGCTGGGCGGCACAGGCACGCGCTTTGCGGTGAACGGAGCCGATGAATCGCCACAGCGCATTCGCTGAAGGCCGACCACATGACCGGTAGCTAGGCACTGCATTTGTCAAAATCGAAGACAGGCCCAAGTATTGTATCAGGCACGCAAGGCGGGGTCAGGCCACCTTATTGCAGTGCCTCCCCTGGCTTCAACTAGATGAACGGTGTACAAAGCTATGTTGTTAGGATAGCAGGGAGCGTGATGATGCGTCCGAACCATCAGAAGCGACCGATCCGGCCTGCGCTGTGTTTCGCTCGTTCAAGCCCGTATGTTCATAAAAGAGTAGTCCAAATTGAGTGCCGACTAACCATGGAGCGCTTCTTAAATTTGGGGCTTCTACGGTCGCTCGTCTGAGAAGCACCTGGATCGCGCCGCGAAGGCGCCAACGATCGCTACTCAAGGAATCTTTTCCAGTTGCAGGCTAGGCACGGCGCTTAGGCTGGCGACAGAACAGGCGGCTGGCTCCCGCCAAAGTCAGGCGGCTCTGCATTCGCAGCCAAGCACACCATTGTCTTGTACATACTGATTGATGCTCACTCCGGTGGAACGGGCTGGCGGAGAGTCGCAAGTACAGGCAAGAATTGCAGGAATCACTTCGCCTCAGCGTGACGTGCTATATGCGTTGTCTTCAGCCTAAGCCCATGCGCACTGACATGTGGCCGATCAACATGCTTTGGGCTCACGCAGCTATGTCGACGAGGGCTTCGTCGATTTCCCCTCCAACGCCCTCGATGCAGGTCGCCGGCGCGTCTAGCGGCTCCAACGGCTTCCAGATTCGCAGCCCTGTTGACGGCGGCGCTGGGCCGCGCGTCTGCCTTGCCAGTCCGCACGCCGGGCCCGGTCAGGCCGAGCAGGCTTGCGAGCGCGCCCGCGCGATGCCGCCGCGGCAACCATCCACCGACTCCTCACCAGAGCCGGAGCCCGCGGCAACGAACGCCGCCGCTATGAGCCCAGAGCAGCAGTGCCGCAGCCGCGACGGCGCCGCCGACTCCGAGCCGGAGGCGGCGGAGCCGCTACCGCACCGCGCGGCCGGCGCGCCGGGCAACGGCGTGCTCGTGGCGCCGCCGGCCGGAGCCGCCGGCAACGCGATTCCAGCATCGGAACAGCCGGGGTCCTGCGGGACAGCGGAGCTCGGGACCAGCACCGCTAGCCCCATGGACCATGACACTGGGTCCGAGCCGCCGCCGCCGTCGGGGCCCGGAGCCGCCGCTGCGGCGTCGGCTGGCGTCGGCGGCGGCTGCGCGTCGGCGTCGGCGGCGTCGCCGGCGTCGCCTCGGTCGCACCTTGACGCGGGCAGCAGCTGCGACAGCCAAGGCAGCGGCTTTGCTGGCGGCGGCCGGCAGCGGCGGCGGACGCAGGGCTATGCGCAGCAACCCCACCCGCATCCCCATCCACAGCAGCAGCATGCCCATCTTCCGCAGCAGCATCCTCATCCTCATCCTCAGCAGCAGCAGGAGCGGGAGCGGGAGCGATCCCTGGACCAGCAGCAGGGACAGGGGCAGGGGCGAGAGGACCCGCCCGCAGAGGCCGCGCAGCAGCAGCCGCAGCCGCAGCCGGGGCACGAGGCGCTGGTGCAGGCGCAGCCTGGGGAGCAGCGCCCAGCCGTGCCCTGCGTCGGCGAGCAGCAGGGCACGCAGCTCATGGATTCCGTGGCAGCAACGGCCGCGGCGGTGGCGGCGGCGGCGGCGACGCTGCCGCTGCTGTCGCTGCCGTGTCCGGGTCTGCCGTACACGCCCTGGGGTCCTGTGCTGCCCCCCATCCCATTGCCGCCGGCGGCGCTGGCTGCCGACGGCGGCGGCCCGGCGGCGGCCGCAGCTGCGATGCTGCAGGCCGCCGCGGCGGCGGCCGCAGCGAGCGGCCTCATGCTGCCGGCGTTGCCGCCAGTCCTCGCCGGCGGGGTCGCAGAGGTAGCCGCAGCGGTGCAGCCAGCCGCTGCCACGGCTGTGGCGACGGCGGCAGGGCCCGCCGCCGTCGCCGCCGTCAAAGACCCGACGGCGGCGGCTCAGCTGCAGCTGGCTCTGGTGCTGCGGCAGAGCGGCAAGGTGGCAGAGGCCCTGGCGCTACTGGACCAGGTACGAGGCGGTTGACGGCCGGTTGGTTGCGCCGGTTGGCGGTTGGCGGTTGGCGGTTGGCCGCTTGCCGTTGGCGTCGCTGATCAAGATGGCGGCAGCGGGTTGCGGCCGAAGGAGCTGGCTGGCGCGAAAGGGCCTGAGCCCAACCGGCGCAGCCCCGGGTGGCGCGCCTCTGCGGGGGTGCCGTTGCTCCCTCCCCTGGGCAACACTACTTGTGCCCAGTCCGGCGCTGGCCTAGCGGCTGCCGGAGCTGCGGCCGTCTCCCTCCTACCCCACGCCTGAAACCACTACACCTGAACCGGGGCGGCCCCTCATGCTGCTGCCGCCGGCCCCCTATCAACGCAGGTGCTGCTCCGGGTAAACGCCTTTGCCACCGTCGGCGGAGGCGCGGCTGCCGCGGGGGCCCCGGCCGCCGCCGCCGCCGCCGCCGCCGCGGGGCTCGGCAGCGGGGCGGGGTCGCCGGGTCCGGGCCCCGGCGGCTGCGCGGGTGTGGTGGAGCTGCTGTACCAGCGGGCGCTGTGCCAGGCGGCGCTGGGGCAGGCGCAGGAGGTGGGGCAGGGAGGCAGGGACAGGACGCGGGGCAGGCAGGGGCGTCGCTGCGGCTTGGGCAGCGAGGGGCGTCGCTGCGGTTTGGGCAGGGAGGCGCGTCGCTGCGGCTTGGGCAGCGAGGGGCGTCGCTGCGGTTTGGGCAGGGAAGCGCGTCGCTGCGGCTTGGGCAGGGAGGGGCGTCGCTGCGGTTTGGGCAGGAGCGCACGGGAGAGGGGGCCGGGCGACGCCGGGAGGCCGGGGCCGTAAGAATGTGCCGCGGCGCCCAGCGCACTTATCACGAGTCGGCCCCACACCCCCTTCCCTGCCCCGCAGGCAATGGCCACGCACCACCGGGCGCTGGCGCTGGCGCCCGACCACGTGCCCTGCTTGGCGGCGCTGGGGGCGCTGTACCAGGGCCAGGTGCGCTGCGGCCGGGTGGCTGCTGTGTCTGCCGGGTGGCTGCTGTGTCGCATGCAGGCACACGTCCCCGCTCCGGCTCCAGCGCCCGTTACTCACTTCCCCAACCTAGTGTCCCCGCTCCCCTGGCCCTCCTCCTTCCCCGCCGCCCTCCCACAGGGGCTGCTGGGCGACGCGGTGACGGCGCTGCGGAGGGCCTGCGAGCTGTCGCCCGAGGACGGCTCGCTGCGGGAGGCGCTGGCGGTGGCGCTGACGGACCAGGGCACCAAGCTCAAGAACGCGGGTGCGGCCCGTGTGCCCGCGCGCCAGTGGTGCCAGCGCGCTGTACCCGCGCCTCTCTCCCCGCGCCTGCGCCGCATGGGCCGCAGGGCAGGGCGCGGTCCGGGCCCGACCCCCGGCCGAGGCGGGTCGGCCGCTGCCGCACTGCTGAGGCGTGCATGCGTGCTGCCCCACAGCACAACCCGCCTCGGCCGTGCCCCGCCTGCAAGCGGCAGGCAAGACGTGCCGCCCCCTCCTGCGCCCCCTCCTCCCCTGCGCCGTGCGGCCCCCCGCCCAGGCGCGCCCCTGGCCGAGGTGGTGGCCCGCTACCAGGCCGCCGCCGCGCTGTGCCCCCGCCATGCGCCGGCGCTGTACAACCTGGGCGTGGTGGCGGGCGAGCTGCGGCAGGTGCGGCAGGGGGGCCCGTGTGGTGTGGGGAAGCAGCCGTGTTGTTTGGCGTGGGGTGCCTGGGGTGCCTGGGGTGCGGGCCGAAGGGCAGCAGGGCAGCAGGGCGGCAGGGCGGCGGGCGAGCTGCGGCAGGTGGGCGGCAGTGGTGGCGGGGGCTGTGTGGGGAAGCAGCAGGGGCCAGGGCGCCTGGGGGCGGGGCAGCCAAGCGGGCAGCTGGACTGCGGGCCGTGGGGGGCTGCCTGGCAGCCCGGGTGCTGGGATGCCGGCGCCGGCGTGGCGGCAGTGGTGTGTGTTCGTAATAATCAACATATGTGTTGTGTGTGGGGGGATAAAGGCGCTAGGGGCCAGCTGGGGGCGTGCGGCGCATCACGGCGTGCGCAGCGACCCCAGGGCCGCGGGGGCTTGGCCACCCTGGGTGCGGGTCACGGCAGCCGCAGCTGCAGCGGTCCGCCTGTGCCGGTGCCCCCCCAGGTATGCCCGCCCGTCGCTCCCTCCCTTTCCAGGCGGATGCGGCCATCGAGTACTACCGGGCGGCCATCGCCGTGGAGCCGCGGTACGCGCAGGTGCGGCCTCGCGTGCGGTGCGAATCGTGTGCAACTCTTACGTGTGGTCATCTCACGTGTGCAACTCTCACGTGTGCAACTTGCAATCTGCGGCCGCGGGCCCTGCGCCATGCTCGCTGTGTGCTGCGCGCCGCCGTGTGCCGGCCACCGCCACCGGACAGGCAGCGTGCCCCGCCCGCCTCACCCCACCACATCGTGCTCCCCGGCCCCGGCCCCATGATCCCCCGCCGCCAGGCGCACTGCAACCTGGGCGTGCTGCTGCGGGAGCGGGGCCACCTGGCGGAGGCGGTGACGGCCTACGAGGCGGCGCTGGCGGCGGCGCCCAACTTCGCCATTGTGCGCAGCAACCTGGCCATCGCGCTCACCGACCTGGGTGAGGGGGCCGTTGGGGTCGTTGTAGGGCTTCAGGAGTTCGGCAACCTAGGCTGGGGAGGAGGCAAGCTAGGCTGGAGCGGAGGGAGCGAGGAAGAAGGGAGGGTGAGAGCAGCGTGGGGCTGAGGGTGGCATTGTCGAGGGCGCAGCGCGGCGGTGCCGAGGCAGCTCGGGGGTCGTGAGGGCCCAGGCGAGGGGCCAGGCGCAGCAACCCCACGCTCAGCTGGGCACCCGTCGCCCACACGCCCGCTCGCTCCGCCTGCAGGCACGCACATCAAGAACGACGGGCGTCTGGATGACGGCATCGCGCTGTACGAGCGGGCGCTGTCGTACGCGCCGCGCCACGCCGACGCGCTGTACAACCTGGGCGTGGCGTACGGCGAGAAGGGCGACCTGCAGGTACGGCGGGTCACGGCGCGGTACGGTGCCGGTACGGCCTGTGCGGTACAGCGGCGGGGTAGATGTCGGTCTGGCTGCCCGGCATGCACTGCCTGCCTAAGCGTAGGCGCACGGCGCCACAGCACGCACTCCTCGCCTCTGCCAATGCACCACCCCACACCGCTGCAGCGCGCCGCCTGCATGCCCAAGGTGGCCCTGACCTCGGTACCCGACATCAAACCAAATGACACCCCCCCCTCGCCCCGTACGGCCCACCAGCGCGCCGGCTTCATGTACGAGATGGCGCTGGCCTTCAACCCCTCGTGTGCGGAGGCGCACAACAACCTGGGCGTCATCTGGAAGGAGCAGGTGGGCCCCTGGGGCGGGGGTGGGGGGAGGCGCCGGGTCGCGACGGCTCGAGCTGCCGGCGCGCTGGCGTGGGAGGGCTGCCGGAGGGGCGCCTCGCGGCAGGCGGCGCAGCAGGGTCGCGGACGGGCAGCTGCCACAAGGGAGCGATGCGACATCCACACTGGCGCCCCTTCCTTCCAACCCCCTCCTCCCCGCAACCCGGCCCCCAACCTCCTCCGTCCACGACAACACCCAGCGCGCCATCGAGCGCAGCCTCCCCAACCCCTGGCGCTGCGCTCCCTGCCGCTCCCTGCGCCGCACAACACCCGCCTGCCGCCCCGCAGGACAACATCGAGCGCGCCGTGGAGTGCTACAGCGCGGCGCTGGCCATCCGGCCCAACTTTCCGCAGTCGCTCAACAACCTGGGAGTGGTCATGACGGCGCAGGTGGGGGCGCTAGCACAAGTGTGGGGTTCTGTTCTGCTTCACGCTGGAACACACGTGTGTGCGAACACAGTTGATTCGGTGGCACTGGGCACCTGCACGTTGAGGATGCGTGCGCGACGCAATGCGCACAAGGCACATCGTCACAGCGGAGGCGGCGAGGCCAGCCTGCGCTACGGCGCGCTACACTAGCTGCCGTCCACACGCCGTCCATGTGCCGCTGCCCCCTGGGTCTGGGATGCCTGGCTTGACTCGGCACCTTTCGCCACCCGCCTCTCCACTCTCCCACCAAATGCCCTGGCCTGCTTGACCGGCAACGGCGCCCTCCTCCGTCCGTGCGGCTGACCCGCCACCCCGCTCGCCCGGCTCCTCGCCGCCGCAGGGCCGCGCGGCGGAAGCCCTGGCGCTGCTCAGCGCGGCCGTGACGGCGTCGCCCTCCTACACAGGCACGTCGGGCTGCCCAGCTCCAACAAACCTTGTTCCAAGTTTCATAAGCGCCGTTGTCTTATTGGAGCTTTGTCGACCTCACGCTCCCTTTTACCTCCCTGCCCTGATTCCTGCCGCTCGTCTCCCCCTCCCACCCGACCCAACCCCAGAGGCGCACAACAACCTGGGCGTGCTGCAGCGCGACGTGGGCTGTATACCCGAGGCCCTCGCCTCCTACACCAGGTGCGGCGCGGGGGCGTGTGTTCCAGTGTTAGGTAGTGTGTGTTCAACTGTCTAGGGCCAATATAGAGCACCACCCCACAAGCGGCACGCCCATGTGTGTGTGTGTTCCAGTGTTAGGTAGAACAGAACCCCACACGCGGCACAGCACGCCCCGGGTAGAATGGCGCGTCGGCCGTGCGCGAAGGGAATGCGGTTAAATGCACCTGTGCGGAAGCGCAGCCCAGCCTGACCCTGTGTGTGGCGGGGGAAACGGAGTGATGGCCGGCCTCCGTGCCGTGTCGTGCCGCCCGTGCGGCACCGCCGCCGCCAAGCAGCAGCCGTCGGCCAGCCGCCCGCTGCCTCGCTGGGGCCCGGCCGCCACGGCCCCGCAGGTGCCTGGAGCTGGACCCCCACTGCCGCAATGCGGGCCAGAACCGCCTACTGGCGCTAAACTACATTCACCCGGGTGGGGCCGGGGCCGGGTCTGAGGCCGGGTCTGGGGCCGGGGCCGGGGCCGGGGCCGGGGCCGGGGCCGGGGCCGGGGCCGGGGCCGGGGCCGGGGCCGGGGCCGGGTGTGGCAGCAGCAGCAGTAGCAGCAGCCCGACTGCGGCCACCTCGGCATCGTGGTTGGGGGCAGCGCGTACCCGGCAGCCAGGGGCCCTGACGCCGGCGGCCTGCGCCGGCCCCTCCTCTGCCACTCGCGCTGTGCGCACCGCTCCCTCCCACCACAGGCGAGCAGCAGCTGGTGTGCGCCGCGCACCGCGAGTGGGGCGAGCGCTTCGCTGCCGGCCTGAGCCCGCTGCCGCCGCTGTCGCCCGCGGAGCGCAGGTGCGGCGCCGCCGGGGCGTGTGTGTTTGGGGGGGGGGGAGCACGCTGCCGCCGATGGTCGTCCGCGTCATGCCGGCACGTTGCAACGGTCACGTACCCACGGCCCCTCCCCGGCCCGAGAGATGCAAGTAGTTCGTTACTGCCAAGCCCGCTCCCCGTGCCTGCGCAGCCGCGACCCCGAGCGGCCCCTTGTCATTGGCTACATTTCGCCCGACCTCTTCACGCATTCGGTCAGCTACTTTGCGGAGGCGCCGCTGAGCCACCACAGCCCCGCCCGCGGCTACCGGCACGTGGTGTACAGGTGGGGCGGCTGGGGGGAGGGCGGTGCGGGCTTGCGTCGCTTGCCGGGTGTGCATATCGAATGCACAAGAAGCACAAGAAGCAATCCAAGCTAACACATCGAAGTCATTCTTTCATCCTGTCAAGCCTCGTTCTGTCATCCTGCAAACACATTAAACTTGGTGCGGTCCCTCCTTTCCCCCGCAGCTGCGTGCCCAAGCCCGACGCCAAGACGAGCCGCCTGCGGGCCGCAGTGGAGGCGGCGGGCGGCGTGTGGCGGGAGGCGGCGGGCCTGGGCGAGGGCGAGCTGGCGGAGGCGGTGCGGCGCGACGGCGTGGACCTGCTGGTGGAGCTGACGGGTGAGGCCGGCGGTCATCCAACATCTTCACACAC
Organism: Chlamydomonas sphaeroides; assembly: GCA_001662425.1. Taxonomy (NCBI): domain Eukaryota; kingdom Viridiplantae; phylum Chlorophyta; class Chlorophyceae; order Chlamydomonadales; family Chlamydomonadaceae; genus Chlamydomonas; species Chlamydomonas sphaeroides. Next base: position 9,743 of record BDDC01001829.1, on the reverse strand, counting down.
TTCGTATGCGTGTGTGCACACCCTGCTGTAGGGCTGCAGGTGCAGGGAGTCGACGGTGGCATCCTCTCGTGCATGCGACGTGGCCTCCTCACGACGCCCCAAACGCAACCCATGTACCCTTGTCAAGCACACGCCGCACCCCCGCACTCCGCTGCCAGGCCACACCGCCAACAACCGGCTGGGCGCGCTGGCCCGGCGGCCGGCGCCGCTGCAGCTGACGTGGATCGGCTACCCCAACTCCACCGGCCTGGCGGCGGTCGACTACCGGCTCACGGATGCCGTGTGCGACCCGTGGGACACCACCCAGGTGCGGATGCGGTCCGGTCATGATGACAAGCCGCGAACCATGATGCGAAACGGCTGACGCTCTCTGTTGGGCGCGATGTGCGATGACGCGCGTGTCGCCATGTGTTGAGACACAATGGGCACGCGCGGGGCGGAGGCAATGGGCACCATGGGGTGCTCAGCTGGGGGCAGCAGCAGGAACACGCGGTCGGCCTCACACCCCAGACGCAGTGGCGTCCGTGCAACTGCGGTCTGCGGTTTGCTAGCCGCAAGACGCAAGGCAACCCATCCTCTTGACAAACATCCCACCTTCCCACCCTCCCTTCATCAGACGTACGTGGAGCAACTGGTGCGGCTGCCCGGCTGCTTCCTGTGCTACACGCCCGCACACGACGCGCCGCCCGTGGCGCCGCCGCCCTGCCTCACCAACGGCTTCATCACATTTGGCTCCTTTAACAACCTGGCCAAGATAACGCCGCAGGTGCGGCCTGCGGGCTTGGGGTGGTGCCATGCGCGGGCCGCGCAGGTGCTGCTGCTG
>BDDC01001828.1:7218-19737 GCA_001662425.1 Chlamydomonas sphaeroides | reverse complement strand
CCCGAGCCCGCGCCACCACCCAGCCCCGAGCCATCGCCGCCGCCCAGCCCCGAGCCCGCGCCGCCACCTAGCCCCGAGCCCGCGCCGCCGCCAAGCCCCGAGCCCGCGCCGCCGCCCAGCCCTGAACCATCGCCGCCGCCCACCCCCGAGCCTGCGCAGCCGCCCAGTCCTGAGCCCATACGACCGCCCAGCTCCAAGCCCGCACCACCGCCGAGCTCCGAGCCCGCACCACCGCCCAGCCCCGCGCCCGCGCCGCCGCCCAGCCCCGAGCCCACACGACCGCCCAGCCCCAAGCCCGCACCACCGCCGAGCCCCGAGCCAGCGCCGCCGCCCAGACCCGAGCCCGCACTACCGCCCAGCCCCGAGCCCGCGCCGCCGCCCAGCCCCGAGCCAAACCCACCGCCGAGCCCCGAGCCATCGCCGCCGCCCAGCCCCGAGCCAAAACCACCGCCCAGCCCCGAGCCCGCGCCGCCACCCAGTCCCGAGCCTTCGCCGCCACCCGGCCCTAAACCATCTTTACCGCCCAGTCCCGAGCCTGCGCAGCCGCCCAGCCCCGAGCCCGCGCCGCCACCCAGCCCCGAGCCCGCGCCGCCACCCAGTCCCAAGCCATCGCCGCCACCCAGCCCTGAACCGTCGCCGCCGCTCAGCCCGGACCTCTCATCATCGGCTCCCCTTGAGCCGTCACGACAGTCCAGATTCATGCCGTCGCCACCGCCCAGCCCCAAGCCCGTGGTGCCGGCCCATCCTTCGCCTTCGCCTTCAATGCCGCTCATCCCCGACCCCTCGCCACCGCCCAGACCCGAGCCCGCTCCAGCGCCCCATCCCAAGCCTTCGCCGCCGCCCTCCCCTGGGCCTTCACTGCCTGCAAGCAGTGTGCCACCCGTCCCGCCCAGCTTTCATGGCCCAGACCCTCCCAGCCCCGAGCCATTTGCCTCGCATAGCCCCGCACCCCCTCCCTCAGCAGACCACGCGCCCATCCCCCCACCCGGTCCTTTACTCTCTTCTCAGCCCAGCCCAGCCCCTCCACCTCCTCCTACCCCCGCGCCCTCGCCCTCTCCTAGCCCCGGCCCCTTCCGTTCTCCAAGCCCCTCGCCCTCACTTCTTCCCAGCCCCGCCCCTCCGCTGCCTCCCAGCCCCGCCCATCCGCCGCCTCCCAGACCCGCGTCCTTGCCTCCTCCACGACCCGCCCCCTCAGCCCCTCCCAGCCCTTCACCCACACACCCTCCCAGCCCTTTAACACTGGAATACCCTCCCAGTCCTTCACCTACACACCATCCAAGCACCCCGCCTACAATCCCACCTCTAGCCCCGCCCCAACCTAGGCCAACACCACAAGAGCCGCCGCCATTGGGCCAGCCATCCGCCGTGGGCACAACCCCACCGCCCGGGCCTCCGTCGCCGCCTCCGTCCCTTGTAGTAGGCTTGGGGCAGGGAGCTTTGCAAGGCTGCGTATTGCGGCCGTGGGGTGGTAACGCAACCCGGCCTCGTAAGAGGTGTTTCTGGTTGCTGGCCTCCTTGCTTTTGAGTTTATCTAGCTCCCAGCGTATGGCACTGTCGGCGAGGGTCGGCGACGAGAGCAACGCGAGCGCCGCCGCTGCACAGCTGCAAGCCCCGCCGCTCCTTGCTGCTCCGCCCTGCAGATGTTCTCGCTTCCCTCTGAGCAGGCCAGCCCAGCTGTTCCGGACATGGTCGCTCCCCGGGTGCGTGCAGTCCCGCGCTGTGTGGTCTGCCAGCATAGCAGGGTCTGCCTTAGTTGCTCGTGCCCATGGGAGACCACTCCCCGCCCGCTATGCTGGCCTACACATTCCGGAGCACCCTGACACGTTCACATACATCATAGCATTTGCACATCCGACAGAAATTCGCGAGCGCAAGCCCTGGTTGTTTCGCTGCCGGCAGGTTTTCCTCGTTGGACCCAAGGATGTCGTTCTGGAGGTGCGATGTGACGATGCGAAACTCACAACTTCTTTTTAAGCAAGCGACGAGCTTTGCATGCGCTTATGGCCTTGCTTGAATGCCATTCGGTGCTGCAACAGCTATGAACAGCTTGTGCGCCAACACCCCAGACCTCCTGCTGCGCTCTATATCAATCCTGTTTGTCACCTCAACTCGGCAGGCTAGCGCGCGACGGGGGCCCATGCATGTATGCCGGACACACCCAACCGCCCCCCCCCCGACTGTCGGTCGCCGCCTGCCCCTACCCGCCGCTGCCCGGTCAGGTGTTTGATCCCTACACCGAGCTCGGCGCTGTGGCCAGCGACGCCCGCGACGGCAGTGTGGCGGTGGCGGTGCTGGGCGGGCCGCCGGACACCAGCCGCCCCACGCCGCCCGGGCAGCCGCTCAACGTGGGTGGGCTGCTGTTTTGTTGTTGTTGGGGGACATGCGCGTGCTGGCTTGGGGAGCCATGCCCGGATGCCACCCAGCTTGCCTGCAATTGTGTGGCCCACCGTACCCTTCAGGTGACGTACCGTGCGGTGGACGCGTCCGGCAATGTGGGCTGGGCGGTGCGGCAGGTGGCTGTGGTGGACTCGTGCGAGGGCAGCGGAGAGCTCAGGTGGGGCAGGGGAGGGAGGAGGGGGAGGGGGATGAGTGGCGAGGTCCGCTGTTCGCAGTCGTCCCTCTCCACCTGATCGCCCATGTCCCAACACTGGTGCTAGCACTTCATTCGGCTCCTCGCTCACCTCCGCGCAGGTGCCCCGCCACCCGCGCCTGCTCGCTGCTGCGGCGCTGCAACCTGGCGGCAGTGGAGGCGTCCGCCGGCGCGACCGTCCTGCCAACAGCACAGGTGGGGCCAGCGCGTCGCGTCCTCCCATGCCTGCGATCGATGGAGCCTGCCCGCACGCAACATAACGCCCTTAAACACCCTATTGCCATCTACAGGTCGCGCTGACGCTCCCGGCCGACACGCTGCCACCGTCCATCACCCTGCTCGGCGGCGGCCCGCTCTACACCACCCGCACGGGTGCTTCGGGCGTCATCAGCCAGATCTTTGTTGGGGACCCATGGGTCACTGACGGAGCCGTGGCCACCGACGCCGTGCCCTCGGCCTTGCGCGGCGGCGCTGCGCCAACGGTCGTCGACGTCAGCGCGGCCATCGTCGTGCGCCTGTTTTCGCCCGACGGCACGGAGCTGGCGGCGCCGCCAGAGGTGGCCTCCACTCCGACGGGCGGTCTGGAGGACGGCGGCGTGCCGTACGTCCTGTCGTACGATGTGGTAGATGCGGCCGGCAACCGCGCAGCGACGGTCTTCAGACGGGTGAGGCAACAGGTCCTTGCATGCAAGCTCCAGCACCCGCAGCAGCCTGGCTCAACGTATCGCTACGGTGTGCCAGCTTGCCCAACCAACACTACTGTCGGTGCAGCAGGGCGCACAAGTTGAAAACCAGCAAAGGTTGCTGCGGCCCTTCATGCGCCTGAACACAGGTGTACGTCATTTGCCGGCCGCCGGAGGTCATGTGCGCACCGAACGACGCCGCCGAGCCGCCTTCCTGCAGCACCGCCGGCGTGTGCGGCGTGGCTGGAGCAGCGCTGCTGCTCCCACCCCCGGGCCCCTTTAGCGCCGGCCTCGACGACGGCGTGTTGCTGATTCCGCAGTTCTGGCGCATTGGCCGCAAGACCGTTGTCGTACGGCAGGGAACGCCGTACCTGCCGTGTACGGCATCGCACAGCAGCGGTTGCGAGCCGGGCGCTGTGGCGACGCTGCGTACGGCGGGCGACCTGAACAGTCTGGTGCGTGGGTTCAGATTCACGATATGTGGTTTCAGACTGGTGCACACACGTCACATTCCATGACTGCCGCCGCTTCTAATCTTCTGCCGAATGCGTCTCCATGCGGCACCTCGATATGCAAAACCCCAACCCCTGCTGCCTGTCGTTGCAGATCGTGGCGTGTGCGGACCGGGCGGGCGTGGCCAGCCCTCTGCCGTACGCCATGGTGGGGCTGCGGTACTGCGGACTGGACACCTCAGCACCGGGGACCCACACCGTGTCATTCAGTCTGGCCTACCCCTCTGTCGGACAGCTGACACTCTTCCGGTGAGGCAGAGACGTGGCGTGGCGGTATGCATTAAGTGTGGAAGGCCCGTGTGTGCTGGACGGCAAGGGAGGGAGGGAAGTGGCTGGGCGGGGAAGCATTTCGTTGGGAAGGCCCGCGTGTGCGTACTGACGCCGCCCACCCCGGTCCGCTGCCCCCAGCACGGTACACGTGGAGGCCGTCTGCGAGGACGGCGAGGCACCCTGCCCGGGCGCCGGCGGCTCCTGCAGCGTGGATGGCATCTGCATGCCAACTGCCGGCAGCGGTCTTACCACCGGCGAGGATGCGGAGGCGACCGAGAACCAGCCGCCGCGGCTGCAGCTGACGACAACCGCAGTGCTCGGACTGCAGGTGGGGCGTACTCAGTGGAGTGCTCAGGTGGGCCTCGCACCTCCACATTCCGACGCTCACATGCCTCTATCTTTCCCTGCGCGCTCCATGCCCCCGCACAGGTCGCAGTGCCCTTCGGCGTGTCGTACGCCCTCTGCGGCCCCGGCCAGAGCCCTACGTCTGAGCTACCCTGCGAGCCCCTGGGGGTGGCCAGTGACCCCGAGGACGGCGACCTGTCGGCGCGGGTGAGAGGCGGAGGCAGGCGGCACATGAGATGGGCGCTGGGGCTACGCTTGCGGCTTGAACTTGCTGCTCGGCCAGTGCCACGCACGTAATAATGCCCCATTCTGTGGCCCTTGCAGATTGCGCTGTGCCCGCCTGACTCCTGCGAGGATGACGCCACTGCATCGCCCTGCTCGGCGCACTGGGCTGATCGGAAGACACCCGCCGAGTGCGGCTTCGACACAGCAGCGGCGCAGGTGCGCTGAGCAGGGAGTTAACGAAGCGCGGCAAGGGTTTGAGAGCCGTGTTGGACCTGAGGAAGCTCGTCAACTCGCTTGGGCTGACCGCATACCGCCGTATCCTATTCACGTCTGCCGCCGCAAACACACTCGCGCAATGCTCTCCGTCCGGCTGGTGTGCAGGTGGGGTCCACCTTCCGGCTGCGGCTGGCCGTGTACGACAGCGCCGGGGGAGTCGCCACGGCGGAGCGAGTCCTCTCGGTCGTGTCGCCGTGCGCCGAGGGGCAGTACCAGTGCCGCCGAGCCAAGGCAGCAGCTGCCGCGGCAACCTCCGAGCCGTCATCGGCAGAGGACGCAGCGGCAGCAGACGAGCCCGCTCCTCAGGACTTGGGCTCGGACGGAGCCAGCGCGGATGGCGATGCGGGCACAGCAACAAGCGGGGCAGAGGACGCCGCAGACGGCGGAGAGTCGGAGCAGGTCCTTGACGAGTATGAGTGCAGCGACGTGCCCTGTGAGGACGCGGAGCGCTACACTGCGCTGCTGGCGTTGGCTGCTGCGAGGGCGGCGCCCGTGCCGCCGCGGATCTTCCTGCTGCCCGGCCTCCACACCCGGAGCCTGTCATTGGTGAGCCCGCATGGGGCTGGGTCGTGGACCCCTGTTGACGTGTAGATGTCGAGACCCCTGTGTAGAGACAGCCTTTATCTGGCGAGCTATGCAGTTCTGCTCTTGTAGTGGACAGGCCCCGCCGGGAAAGCAGGCTCGCAATTTGGGAGCGGTGGGGTTGACGATCTATCAACGGTGTTCTACGCGTCAGAAGCCAAGCCTTACTTGCTTGCCGCGTCGTTGCCCCCCGCCGCCCGGACCCCAGGCCGACTCCAACCAGACGCTTTTCGTGCCGTACCGGAGCACACCGCCGTACAGCTTCGTGTCGTGCGCGTCGCTGCCAGCGCCGGGCTCATCCTCGACCTGCGCCGCCGCGGCCCTGGACGAGGCCTGGGGCGACATCAGCACTGACATCACCACCTCGGTAGCGCCCGTGTGCTCGGGCGACAAGAGCATCATATGCGGGGGCTGCAGGTACGGGACACACCTCATCTTGCAATCCGTTGCGATGCACCCGAAACCCACAACGCATGGGGCCAAGGCCAACCCAACGTATCGACCAGCAAGACTTCAACCCTGTGAGCTGTATGGCTGTTCGTCCCCCGGTCTCTCCCGCACAGCGTCGCTGGTCTGGGCCTGGGCTCCTGCCTCCCTGGGCGCTACCGCATTACGTATGCTGTGGCGGGCTCTGAGGGCTCGGTGGCGCGGCGGCTGGACGTGGTGGTGGAGCAGGTGGGGCCGGGATAACGAGGTGGGAGGCACGGTTGTTAGTGCCTGCGTAGATAGCAGCAGCTGATTCCCTGTGTGTCACCACCCCTGGATCCTCACCCCAGATGACGCACACCCGGGTGGAGGTAAAGATGGCGCCCAACGTCACCGCACTGCCACCCAACGCCAGTGCCGAGGTGTACCGGGCGGCGGCAGCAGCGCTGGCGGAGCGGCTGGCGTCGGATGCGGGCTATCGAAGCTCCGCCCTGATGTCGGTTTTGCAGGTGCGCGTCGAATTCTAGGATGGGCGAGTCGCAGGGGCCTCTCCTCACTGTCGTGTTGCTAGGCCACACGGCAGATATGTATCGACATGCAGGCAAGTACCGCACCTAAGGTGTGCGTGTTTGCAGTGAGCCGTGATTCGTCTGAGCTGTGTTTTCTGCACGGTTGCCGCTCCCTCAGGCGTTGGGCCTGCCAGCCCACCGCATCCGCGGGCTGGCGCTGCTGCAACCGCCCCAGGTGGCAGACACAGTCGCCACCTCCAACCCCACGAGCACCGATACGACTTCCGTCGTGCAGGTTGGTTGGAATCGGAAGCCCCCTGCGGGCCGCCGTCGTGTGCCGGCGCGCTGCAGGAGCGGTGCAGCTGGCGCAGGCGCGCGCCTCCTTGCGCTCTTGCTGGCAGCAGCCCGCCCCCGCATCGCCGAGGGCGGCTCGGCACGCATGCGCACGCACGCACACTCGCGCCGCCGTGTGACCTTGCCCTGCCTGCACCTTGACGCCTGCTTCCCCTGATGCCTGAGCCTCCCGCAGCTGCTGCTCAACGTCACCACCGGCAACTACCTGCGCAACGCCACCGCAGCCGAGGGCGACGCACGGCGGCTGCGCCGGTCGCTGCTCGGCAGCCCTCGCCCGCAGCGCTCGCTGCGCCCCTCAGCAGCAGGGCCGAGCTCCGCCTCCACGCGCGAGGCCGGGCGCACCAGTGACCTGCCGCACCTGCTCCTGCGGCGGCTGCACAAGGCGGGAGAGCAGCCGGAGGGCGCGGCCCATGGGCCCCAGGCCGCCCTGGGGCATCCACCGCCCGCTGAGGCGCTGCTGCTGCCGCCGCTCGCCGCGGAGCTGCGCCGCTCGGCGGCTGTGGCGGCAGCAGCCGCCGTGCCCGCCTCCGTCCCCGGCGCGACGTCGGACAGGGCGGCGGCTCGCTGGGAGCGTGTGGGCGGCGAGGGACGGCCGCCTGCACGCCTGCAGCCGCGGCACGAGGCAGCAGGCGCCCGCTCGCGCCGGCGAGCCCTCCAGGCACAGCAGCAGCAGACAACGACGACGACGGAGGCGTGCGGCGCCACGCCGCTTTCACCGGGCATGGCCGTGCCGGCGGGTGCCGCGGCGCTGGGTGTGGTGGGCGTGGGCGAGGTGGCGGCGCAGTGCGGCAGCTCGCAGCCGAGCGCCGACGACGTGGCGCTGGGCTTGCTGGCGGGCGCTGTGGACGCTATGGACCAGGCGGCGGTGGCCATGTTGGCCAGGCAGGTGAGCAGCCAAGGCCTGGTGTTGTGGATGCGGCCTGTCGGGGCTGCAGCGTAAGCAAGCCGGCCAGTCCAGCGCCACGGCGGCGACGCTGCCCGTGGCTGCTGGCCGGCAGGCAAGGAGGAGGGCCTGCCGTGGCGCGTGCGGTGCTGTGCGGCGCTGCGGTGTGCGCTGCCGCCGTGTGGCTGCGGCAGTCGCCAGCGCGGCAGCATGGGGGGCGCCAGGGGAGGGGCGTGGCCCGGTGCCGTGGCCGGCGCTCGTGCCTGCGCGCCCACCTGCCTGCATGCTCACGGCCGACCGCCTTGCCTGCGCCCCCGGACCGACGGACCATGCCGTCGCCGCCGACGCCGACAGCGGGACATGGCTGCGACGCTCGCGACCCTGGACGATAAGTTCACGGGCCGGGACCAGGTGCGGGGTGGGCAGGGTTGCTGCCGTCCTCCTCATGCAACACGCCTATGAAGCATTAGAATAGTCTTTCACGGACGTTGGCGCAGCCAGCCCCGCATTAGCGCAGCACCCACGACCCCCTTGGCCCCTGCCCAGCCCAACACGCTGGAAGCGCCTCCTGCTGCCGCCCTGATCCGGCCCATGTCGGCGCAGGTGTACAGCCAGGAGGTCGTGTCGCTGGCGCTGCTGGCGCGGGCCAGCACCGGGGCCACCGCCGAGCGCCTGCTGTCTCTGGCCAAGCTCCTGGCCAAGGGTGTGGGGCTGCAGGGCGTTGTGGCGGCACTAGCCGCCGCGACGGCGGACACGCTCACGGTACGGTCCACGGCCTGGGGGTGGGGGCTCAAGGGCACCCGGTGCATCGGCGGCTGGCATGCATGGTTGAATGGGTGTGGGCCGGCGCCCGACAGCAGGCGCAGCGCGGGCTACGTGCGTGCCTCGCCTGGCTGCGTGCGCCGCGCTGCCTCCGTCGGTGCCTCATCCGCTGTGCGTGCACGTCCCAACAGCAGCAACCACCACACGCACGGCGCGCTGAGCGGGGCGCGTCACTTGACTTATAAGCAAACACACGCCCGCAGGTCATGTTGAACGAGGCCTCCGCCGCGGCGGGCAGTGGAGGTATTCTGCTCACGCCCGTCCTGGTGCTCCAGGGGCTGGGGCTTCTTGGCGGCAACGACAGCCCACCGGGCGACGAGGCCGCCGACGAAGCCGCACTCTCGGCCGCCAACACCACCGTGTCGCGCGACCCGGCGACAGCAGCCTACGTAGACTGCGTGCTCAGCCGGCAGCAAGTGCCCACGTACGCGTTTGAGGTGGCGTCGTCTCGCGCCGGCGGCGCCGGAGCTGGTGCCGGGTCCGGCGGCGCTGGCGGAGCTCGGCGCGCTGCGCTCGGCAGCCTGCGCCAGGGGCTGCCTGGCCGGTCGGCGGCAGGCCATCCGCCGACGTACACGGGTGCGCACGAGTCCTGGGCCCCCTCCTCGACCCCAGCAGCACTGGCGTCATCCTCATCCTCAGCAGCAGCAGCAGGGGCAGTAGTCCGGCAGCGCAACCACGGGCAGCCGGGCAGCTGGAGGAGCTGGGCTGCCTGGCTCGGGCGGCTGCGGGCGCCCCTGGCGTGGAGGCCGCAGTCAGGTGCGGCACCGCCAGCGGAGGCCGAGGCACAAGGCAGCCGCCGCCTGGCGGGAGGCCGCGCCGGCCGATCCCTCATGGCGACGGCTAGCGGCGGCGGCGGCAGCGGCAGCGGCGGCGGCAGCGCCGGCCGCGACGGCCGCGTCGGGAACAGCTCCACCGCCGGCTTGTTTAGCGGGTACAACCAGCCCCTGGGCCCGGCCTACGACTACAGCCTCGCAGAGGTGTGTCCGGGGCGCGTGGCCAGTGACTGCACAAGCGGTCTGGGTGTGTGCGCGGGCTGGGTGTGTGCGCTACGCGGTGTGCTTACTACACACGCGTGTTACTATAACGTCAATTCGAACATACGGACCTTGCCTTGCCTATACTTCGCATGTGTGAACTTTGATGACATGGCGAAGCGTCCTATAAGTTCAACTTGCCAGCGTCTCGGTTCGCCTGCGCTTTGTTTGCTTTCAGGTCCGCAACACAGACCGCGCGCGCTTTGCGGGCCTCAACAACCGCATCCTGGCAGGACTCATGCTGCACCAGGTGCGGTCGTACGGCCATGTACAGCGTACGACAGCACAGCGTGTGCGGCACATACATGGCGCTCATATGATGATGATGATGACCATTTCCAAGCTCATGGTCGCATGTTGCGCGTTGTCAACGACGCCCTACCTGCAGGTCCGGCGCTCGGCTGCTGAGATAGCGTCCGTCTCACAGTTTGGAAGCCGCATCTGCGCCCATCGTGATGCGTCGTCGCGGCCAGGCGATGCCAACACGGGCGACGAGGGCTGCACGGTTGCCACAGCAGTGATCGACGGAACGAACCGGTCGCTCGCCTCCGGCAGCGACCTGGGCGGCATCGGCATCGACCCCGTCTTCAACGCCCGCTCCAGCCTCTACCAAGAGGCCCTGGAGCCGGGCGAGTTCTACAACACGTCGGAGGTGAGTAGGAGGGCAAGGGTGGGAAGAGCGAAAGGCGGCGTGATGTGCGAGGGCCGCATCACAACTGAACCACCCTTCCTTGCCGCAGGGCTCCCCCGAGCTCAACCCCCAGGGCGTGCCGTACGGCTTCTTCCACGAGCCCCTGCCCTCCTCGGGCCCCGTGGCCGCCTCCTTCGCCCCCGGCTACCCGCTGCTTCTTGACACCCGGCTGTCGGCGCTGAGGGCGGAGCAGGCGCTGGCGTACCTGCGGGAGGGGCGCTACCTGTCCGCGCTCCTCACCAAGTGAGGGCGGGGTTGATGGCGGGATTGCAAGGGTGCAGCATGCGATTTGCTTGGAGCAAGCCGAGGTTGCTGGCAGCCCACTTTCAGACAGCATGTCCTCGTCGTTGAACAGTGTGATCCACTCATCCCCGCCCCCGCACCAGGTCTGTCCGAGCACAGGTTGTCACCTACAACCCGGGCGCCCAGGTACGGCGCCCGCACCTTGTGGTCGCACAAAAGTCCCGCAGGAAGTCAAACCAACGCTCAACTGCTGTTCCCATGTCGCGGCAGGTCTTTGGCTTCTGGCGGCTCGACCTGAGCTGGGCCGACAGCGGCGTCATCGAAGCCCGACACCGGCTGCTGGGGCTTCCGGCGATCAGCTATGGCCAAGCAATCGACAGCATGACGGTGCGGCCACCGCCGCCGCAGACATGCATACACAGCGGCTCCTGCCTAGGGTGCCGCAGCCGAGCGCGCAGCGCCTGCCACCTCGTGCAACTCCCGAGGGCCCTACCCTGACTCCTACGACGCCCCCGCCCACCACCCCGCCGCGGCGCTCCCCGAGCCCCTCCCCACCCCCACCTTCCTCACCCGCCCCAACCCAGGTCTCCCAGTTCCTGCCTGACTTCATGCTGGCGCTGCTGGTGCTCGCCTACTTTGCCGCCACCATCTTCGACATCGTCGCGCAGCTGACCCACCAGTGGGCGGCGCGCGACGCAGCTGCCCGCCGCCGCGCCGCCAAGCGCGCCGCACGGGACTCCGCGCGCCTGGCGCGCGCGCAGCAGCGCGCAGCCGCGCTCTCGCGGCGCGACGGCCGCGCCGGCCGCACCTCGCCCAGCAGCGCCCACGGCCACGGGCACCTGCAGCGCATGCTGTCGGGCGAGCAGCCGCAGCCGCAGCGCCAGCCGCGCAGCAGGACGGTCAGCACGGGCGGCGGCGGCCGAGTGGGCAGCAAGGTGCGACCCAGTGAGACGGGCTCGATCCGGAGCACACGCCAGGTCACGATGGACGCCACGCTATCGGGCTTCCCGCTGAGCCCGATCGGAGCCAGCGGCGGCGGTGACTTGGCGCCGTACGACATTCAGCTCAGCCGTACGCTGAGCGGCGGGGAGCCGGTGGCCGTTGGCGTGGAGGTGCCGTGGGCGGCGGACGCTGCGGGTTCGAGGCCCCGGAAGCGGCCATCTACGGGATGGACCTGGCCGCTAGCGGCAGAGCCGTCGGAGATGGAGTCCGGCGCTGCTGCCGGGCCGTCCGCGGCGGGGGGCGTTGGCGGCGGCACGCCGTCGCCCTGTCGCGAACGGCAGCGGAGCGGCGCCCATGCCCGCCGTCGCGGCGGTTGGGGCCGCAAGAGTAGCAGCAGTAGCGAGAGCAGCAGTAGCAGCAGTAGCAGCAGCAGCAGCAGTAGCAGCAGTAGCAGCAGTAGCAGTGATGAGGATGGCGTGGGTGGCGGGCGGCGCGGCCCATTCGTCAAGCTGCCGGGTGAGAAGGTTGATGTTGCTGGCATGGCGTCGGCACGGAAGCCAGCAAGGCTTGCTGTTCGGCAGTCTTGATGCAAGAACACAACCCTAGATTGTAGACATCCACGCCCCTCCCCGCTACGCTCCTGGCTTGGCTCACGCACCAAAACAATATGTGCGCTCGCTATCTGGCACCCATCCCTTGCTCGCCCCCAGGCACCAACGCACCCGCACGCCGCAAGGACCACGGCTACGGCCGCCTTCGCTACGCGCCCCGCGTCACGTGGTTGTGGATCCTGTACGAAGCGGCCGTGTGTGCGCTCATGGCCGCGGCCATCGCGGTCTTCTACTCGTACGCCGTACGGCTGTCCGTGAGGGATAAGTTCACGGCACGCTTCAATGTGTACGATGCTGACACGTACGCACCGGCGCGCTACTTCCTGACGCGGCGGGCCAGCGTAAGGCTTGCAACCAACGAAACCGGCAGTACTGAGGCCCGCCTGAACGCGACAGCAACGGGTTCGCCGCCTCCGGCGGCTAATAACGTGGCTGCTGCCGCTCGGCGTTTGCTCGCCTTTGAGGGCAGCCGCGGGGCCTCGGAAGCCAGCAGCCGCTCAGCTGCCGCCACTGGCGCGACG
>BDDC01001827.1:0-19741 GCA_001662425.1 Chlamydomonas sphaeroides | reverse complement strand
TTTGTGTGAAGGGGTTGGGGGCGGGGGCGGGGGCGGGGGCGGGGGTGGGGGTGGGGGTGGGGATGGGGATGGGGATGAGGATGGGGATGGGGATGGGGATGGGAAGAGCCGGAACCGCGCGAGGAAGCGAGTGGCTGGCGCGGCTGCAGGCCGTGGTGTGCTGTACACGTGCCGCCACCCTGGCCTGCTCAGCTGCCTGCGCCTCATAGCCTCGCTGTTGGCCCTTGCACCTACGCCGCCCTGCCCTGCCCTCGGCGGACGTGCCTCACAGCCTGGTGCACGAGGGAGCGGCGGTGACGCAGGGGTGAGTTGGGCTGCACCCGGGGGGGTTGGCCAAGGCAGGGCTGCGGCCGGCCGCCGCTTTGGCGCCGCGGGCGTCGCCGAGGCTTCAGCCGGTGACGCAGCCCGGGGCACGGCATGTCCTGGCCCTGGTCTGCCTGCGGAGCGCTTTCCGTGCGCCACCGCCTGACGCCGCCCCGCGTGCTGCCTCCCGCCCGCCGCCCCCGGGTGGCCCGACAGCTCCAAGTACGTCATCCGCACAGGCAAGGCCCAGGGCGGGAGGCGGTGGACTCGAGCGCTGACAACCTGCTCGGCCGTGTTAGTGTGCCGCGGGCGGGGATGGGCCCCTCACGCCCCTGTTCCCTGCCCCGCATGCCACATGCTCACATGAACGCTCTGCGGCCCGTTTGACGGCGTCGGCATCGTGGCGTTGGCATCTGATGCGCACACATGCTCGCTGGGTCAGGCCGGCGGTGCCAACCGTGCCGCCCTGGTGTGCCGCCCCCGCCTGCCCGCAGAGGTGCTCTACAAGCTGGCTCCCGGCGTCAAGGGCGGCGGCGTGGGCGCTCCGCAGCCCGCCATGCAGCTGCCCACGCCGGCGCCCGCCGGCAAGGCGTGAGGACTGAGGAGCGCTTTGTGGCGGGGCATGCCGCTTGCATGGGGGCTGGATGATGGGCAGCGAAGTGGGGCTGGCGGGGGTAAGCGCGCTTGGGATGAATGTACTGGGGTGACTCGCTGGATGAGACGAGCAGCGTGCAGCGGACATGCTGACGAGTCATGCATGAACCAGACCAATTTGGACGGGGCGGTGCCGCATTACTGCGTTACGGCCGACGACGTTGGAAATCACGAGAGCAACGGATGATGTCCTACTGTAGCACCAGGTCGTGCTCTAGGTGGTTGGCGCGGCGACGCTTAGGTGGCGCAGAGACACGGCAGGGCTATTTTGCATGCAGAGGTTTGTGTTGCCAGGCGCGGAGGCGGAGGCGAGGAACATATGAGAAGGTACCCATTGCAAGGAGTTGCAGGCAAGCCTGCTACTGCGGCTCTCGCATCACTGCGCGCCAATACCGCCGACGGCCTGGAGGCATCAAGTCCGCAGAAACCTGGCTCAGCGTCCAAGGCCGAGCATGAACTGTAGGGCCTACGGCGAGACCCCACTTGTTGCAGCGCTGCGCAGCCCAACGTTCCGGGCACCCATACACCGGGGCCCACAGCTTTCGCCAAAATAGAACTGAAGCGCCAAACACAGGGCACCCCGATTAACACTAGCCTGACCATCACATAACAAGGACGCCAACTAACAAGCACTGGCACAACTGGACTGCTACTACCTATGGACGCGCCACCCTACCTAACACAAGGCACCTCTTTTTGTGTGTTTTGGTCTTCTCGAGATATCTGACCCTACTCGACAGCACGAAACGCAACCCAGCTGCACGATAGACGGCTCTGATCGATAGGCGCTGCTCGCCATGTGGGCGTTGGGCGTCGCCGCCAACGACAACGCATTCGTAGGAAGGAGCCACAAAGCCACAAAAGAAGAAGCACTCGTCGCAACAGGTCCGGGAACCCAGTTGCGTTCGCTCTCTGGCCCGCACGCCGCTAGCCTGAAGTGAGCCCGTAGCTAACTATGCTGCCCACACTTGCCGATGATGCTGCCAGCGCCGCTGCACACGATGACCGCTAGAGTTGCGCTGCAACCGCGGCACCGCTGTGCACGCGGCGTCGGCTGCCATCCGGCTCCTCGCCAGAGCCGTCCTCGCTGCTGCGGCACCGCTTGTTGCCGCAGTTGGGCCCCGAAGGGCCAGTGCTGGCGTCGGCCTTCTCCTCCAGGGCCTCCACCTGCATGCCCTCGGCCGCCGCGCCCGCGGCGCCGCCGAAGGAGGGATTGAGATCGGTGAGGAACACCATGCCCGACGGCAGAGCCGCGTCGGCGGTGCCCTCGCTGGTTGCCGTGGGCGCAGCCGCATCGTTCAGGTCCTCGCCACCCGCGGCCACGGGTTGCCCTGAGGCGCCGCACGTGGTCGCCAACTCGCTGGCGGACGCGCCGGGCGCCGGCTGGCCGCAATCGGGGAAGCCGCTGTCGAGGGAGCGCGTGGCGCAGCGCGGCGACGCGCCACGGCTGGACACCGACGGCCCAGCGCCCGAGCCGGCGGCCGCGACCGGGCACGGAGCCTCGTACGTAAGCTCGTCGTACGGCCCGTCGTACGCATCGCTGTCGTACTCAGCAATCGCATCCTCCATGAGCGCATCGAAGTCCTCGCTGCCCGGGGCGCTGCTGTCGTCAGCAGTGCCCTCGGTGGCTTCCGCTGGCTCACTGTCGTCGGGTTTCTGGGCTGCGGCCTCACCGCACAGCTCCTCCGTCCAGGAGTCGGGGTGCGCGCCGTCGCCGCCGAGCTTGGCGGCCGTGCCGTGCTCGTCATACGTCTCGGCGCCCTCCGAATCGGCGTCCCAGTCATGGTCATTGCCGTCATCGCTGCTGCGCCGCGAGCTGTGGCGGCCGCGGACCTCCTCCTCCTCGTCGTCATCCTGCTCGTCCTCCTCCTCCGAATCCTGTGCCTGGTCCTGCCAGTCAGACATGGACTCGGCGCACGCGACGGCCGAGCTGTCGCCAGCCGCCATTGCGGCGGCGTCGACGCCAGCGAAGGCGGCGTCCGGCTGGCAGCACGGCTGCAGCACCGCCGCGGACTTCACCGTGGCGGCCGAAACCGTGGAGGTGATGCAGGTCTTAGTGCTGGCCATGGGGCCCAGCACCTCGCGGACGTCCTCGGTAACGGCCACCTTTGGAACGCACGCAGCAAGGGGCAGCACAAAGCGAAGGTAACGCTGGGCCGCACACAGCCGTATCGGGGAAAGCACACACAGCCGTGATGATACAACAGTACAGACTCGCGCTGGTCGGTGCCGACCGATGCACGTAAGCGATAGGAAGCGCTCCGCCGCACCTGGCCAATGAGGACCTCCGTGACGCGCTCCAGGACGTTGTCGGGCCCGCCCGCCATGGAGGCGTCGTAGGCGCCGATGTGCAGCGCGTTGTCGGGCTGGTACATGAACATGAGCGGGTTGTCGTCCACGATGACCACCTTGGCCAGGTCGCGGCCCAGGCGCGACAGGTCCTTGACGTACTCCCACGTGAGGTCCGAGGTCGTGTGGTCGCGGTGGAGCCTGCGCGGGCTCGGCAAAAGGACAAGCGCACGGTACGGTTCAGGGGGTGTCCAGCTAGGCGTGCCCCGGCGGCAAGCCGCACAGCAAGCGGCTGAGATCCTTGGAGATCTTCCGCGGCAAAATGCAGGCACTATCGCAGTTGCTCACATGACGTCAAAGAGGTAGGCCGAGGGGTCCAGCTGCTCAATGGCCGCCGCAGCCCAGTTCTGGGTCGCGGCCGTGAATAGCACAATTTCGAAGTGGGGCCGCACGGCGGCGAGGAAGTCCCGTACGCCGGGCCGCAGCCAGACGCGGCGCCCCATGGCCTCATAGTCAGGGGCGCGTGCGCAAGCAGGTGGGTTCCACAGGTAAGCTGAGTTGGCGGCGTTAAGCTCCTCGCTGGCAATCAGCGTGCCGTCGAGGTCCTGCAAAACACAGAAACAGGCAGCCATTAAGGTTCCGAGCCGCGTGCATTCAGTGTATAGCGCAACGTTGCAGTGCGGGCGCCAACAGTGAGCGGGAGGAGGGTGAAGAGAGGTTGAGCGCCGGGAAAAGCGAGCCCCTGAGCCAAGTATGTGGCTTCCAGGACCTAAAGTTGGGTGAAGTTGCAAGAATGCCCAATACAATCGCAGCGTAGAACTAGGTGCGGTTCCGTTATGCAGGTGGGCCGGGGTGCCGGAGGGCACGTCGCCGGCACGTCGCCAGCACCGTGTGACAAGGCACCCAGGCTCCAACGACCGGTCGCGCGACCCATCGCGCTCGAAGCAAGGTCGTAACTAGATATGCAATAGTATGTTGGGCTTGCAGCGGGGTGCAGAGAAACCGGCGCGGACGGATGTTGCTAGGCGCCGCTATACCCCCACACCGCGGATCATTAGGACCGGCCAATCTTACCAGGACGAGTGTCGTCCGTCCGCTGGTGCTTGGGCTAAGCGGCAGCGAGCTGGGGCAGAACACACTCGGCCGCTCGGCCGGAGTGGCGGGCAGCGACCCCGAGCCAGTGGCGCCTGTCCCATCAGCAGGATGATCTACTGCTGGTGTGGATGCGGGGAGCGAGATGCTGGGCGTGTCATCGGCGCAAGGCCCAGCGAGGTCGTCATCGCCCTCGTGCTGGTCGAGCTCGCGGAGCGCGTCGAGGAGCGTGTTGTGGAGGTGGCCATGGTCATCGACGATAGCTGTCATCGATGTGCCTGGGGGGAACGGAATGGCAACGACGATGCGCGTGAAGGCTTGCGCTGTAACCAACCTAACCGGAGCACCACAGGAGCAAGTCGGCAAGCATCGTCCACGCACACGATGTTGGTGGGGGGTGCAGGGCGGTCCGTATGAAGGGAAAGAATGACACCCCCCGCTCTACCAAACGTTGCCAACGCCAGGCCAGAACGCAGCAGATGGTGTCTGAAGGCACGATGCCGTCGTGAACTAGCGCAACGACCACGCACAACGACAACGTCGCGCAATCGCTATGAATCGGGTATTGCAGGGCAAGGCCATCAGACAGGCCAACGGAGGTGCTGACTAGCTAGGAAGCCTGCTGATGCGTCTTTGTGCGTGGTCCGGAGCTCGGGCGGAGTAGCTTCCCCCGCACCTCAAGCCCAGCTCCAAGTCCAGCTCCCGACGCGTCCGCTGCTCCGCAGCACTCCGCAACGTTGAAGCAGGCGCCAAGCAGGAGACTCCGGTGCAAACGCGCGACAGTCGCAGCGAAGCGACCAGCAGGACTGGGTAAAGCTGCTCTTCGCGCTGATAACTACTAGCGACCTAGATAACTAAAGTATGTTGCCTAGACCTATCGCTAAGGGCCGAGCAAGTGCGCTGACCAGCTGCACACATCCCCCTGCCATCGTTGGGCCATCGTGCCGGGCAACGCCGTACCCCCTCCCCACCCTCCCCGCCCCCACGCCCTGGTCGCTCTGGCGCCTGATCTTCTTATTGAACCCCACTTGGACAGCGTATGCATCTACGGTACGCGCTTGCCCCCTGCTTGGCAGCCGCAACCGCCATAGCAGCGCACAAGCCCCTTGACACTACCCCCGCGCCCCGTGCCGCGCCCTCCTGTGTTTCGCCCCCGGTTTCTGACCTTCACTTCTACGCACCTTTTCTTGCACTTGTAGTCCTCCCGCCGACCCTAGCAGCCCTTTTAGCGGCCTGCTGCCTCTGCAGCACTGATCAGGACTTCAGGAGGTAGTGACTGAGGCATTGAAATGGGCCGGCGCACGACCCATGGGCCTGCGGCTGTGACCCAGCTGCACCGTGAGCGCCCGATGCGTCCCAGCGCCGAGAATCTGGCGCTCTCTTGTCACCCGCGGTAATGCGGACCCCTCCTTTCAGCACTCCTCCGGCGGCGGCAAGAGACACGGCGCTTGCCGAGCCGAGGCACCGTGGTGGGAGGCCCCTCTCCGAGCACCTGACAGCTCCACCTTCCCCTTATCGTGACCAGCGTCGCATAGGGGGCACGCGGGGGCAGCCCGCTGCCCGGGATATGTCTGAATCCAGGGATCATACCGCGTTTCAAGGCACGTAGCGGTTTGTCTGGGAAGGCACCCTTGCGCTGGCCTTAACCCTTTGTGAACTGGGAAGCGGTCTTTCGTTTTTAAACAGAGTAGTTGCTATTGGTCTGTAAGCGCCGGTTGCATGTGTGTTCCACATATGTTCGTCGCCGGCGAGGCCAGAACACGGCGGGTGCTTTTGGGGAGTGGGCCCGCGCCCATGGCCTTGACCCCAGCCATGGTACTTGGGTGGCCCCAGGGCCGTACCTTGCGCATCCATAAGCTGGAGACGACCGCCCGCAAGTTCGCTGGGTACGGGTGCACCGATGGCATCGACTTCTGTGTCGCCATGCAGCGCCCGGCGAGGCGGCCGGACGACGAGGTCCAGGAGGCCGAGGTCGGGGTTCGGCTCGCGGCGGCAGAGCTGAAGGATCTGTTCCTGTGCGGGGTGGACCCAGGCGTGGGGACGTACTGGACCTGCGCCAAAGGCTTCTCGCACGTGTCCGGCTTCACCGGCCATTTGCTACAGGCTGCCGATCGCAGGGCGCTGGATCATTCGGGCAAGAGGCACCGGAAACGGCGGCGTCGGCGGCAGCGGCAGCGGCACAGCAGCGGGTCGCGTGGCCATCACGCCATCGGCGGCTGCAGGGGCGACCGGTTCTGTGCCGCCACCCGCCGCCGCGGCCGGCAACGCGCCTGCTTCTCGTGCTGCTCAGGCGCCGGCCATCGCCAGCAGTGCGGCTACCTCGAGGGCCGGCAATGGATGTAGTGGCAGCTGAAGTGCCAGCCGCAGCTCCCTGCCTACCAGTCCGCCATTCCCAGCGCTCGGTTGCCACCCGCGCCGCTCAAGAGGCGCGGCTGCGGCACCTGTTCGGCGGCTGGGGCGGCCTGGGCGTGCAGGACCTCGTGACCCACTACTTCGCCCCCCGCCAGCGCAAGAAGCGGCTCGAGGGGTACATCCGCAAGCAGCAGGTGCTGCACCGCGAACCCCTGCGGCTGACTGGCGGGCGGCCCAAGGACGAGGTGGTGGTGGGCTGGGAATGCGGCAGCGCCGGGTGGAACTCGGCGATCAGCCGCCAGGGCCAGCCGCCTCGCAAGGAGTTCGTACGGCTGCTACGCAAGCGGTACGCGCGACATGTGGTCATCATTAACGAGTGCCGCACCTCGCAGGTACGAAGGGTGTTGGGTGGGCGGTGGCGTGAAAGAATGCATGTCTGCTAGAAGGGGAGCCGGAGGTGCCTGCTCTAGGTCTCACGGAGTGTGCGCGGCCCCTGCCCTACGCTCCAGGTCTGCAACAACTGCGGGTGCGGCCAGCTGCCTGCGATGATGCTGCCTGGGGCGCGGCGTGCGCATGGCGTGCAAGTCTGCAAAGGCTGCGGCACGACATGGAGTGAGTGTCGCGGGGTTATGGGTGGGTGTCAGAGTGGCCGGGTGAATGGGTAACTGTCACAGGTCGCGTAACAGCACGCTCCTGCCCATCCCCCTCCTTCCGATTCCGACAACCTCCAATATGGTATCCCCAATAAAACTTCAGCATTTGTTTTTGTCTCCCCCCACTACGTAACAAGACCGTGATCTCAACGCTGCTCTGAACACTTCAGGTTGTACTGCCTGGGCAACGTTCCTGCCGCTCACAGCGCCTCGCCTCCTGTACACAGCGCGGTCATCTGTAGACGAAACCGGCAGCCGAGTGCGCGTGTCGGGGGGGGAGTCTGGGATACGGTCCCTAACGCGTACAGCTGCGGCTCCAGACATTCTAACCCGTCGTCCTCGTTGAAGACCCCGACAGGTACGTCTCGGGTCTCGCGCCCCTACGGGGGCGAGCCAACGCAAGGCCACTCGGCCTCTGCCACGCCTGCATCCCAGCTAGCATGGCCGTCCGAGTGCCGGTCGCTAAGGACTCACGAGGTCACTACGCCTGCCTTCAAGCCTACCCCTCGGCAAACGCTGCCCTCGGCGACAAACACGCCTGCCCGCACCTGCTGGCGCAGGTCCCAGCGCCTCGTACCGAGCCCCGCATCCAGCAGTCGACACTAGTCCAGATGTTCCAGGCGTCAAGCGGCCCGCAAACGCCTACCCCACCACCACCTGCGCGCTATGTCATTCACAGCACCGGTACTTGAGGCATGGAGCCAGGCCGCGCGGGTTTCTCGCTCGCGGGCCACTCCGTGGCTCGCCAGCTCACAATGAGCCGTATGTCTCCTACAGCTCGCCGGCTACCAACAGCCTACCTGATCTGCCGTCGCTAACTGCTGCCTACGCTAGAGGATTGCCTGCCTGCCTAATGAATCACACAGGTCCACAGTCCAAAGGAGACTTCCATAGCAGCACTGCTCTCAACATGGTCTCAGCTACGAATGGTGAAAGCGGGATGACCCCAGGGTAATAGGCGTGCATGTCACGTAAGGCAAAAGATGTATAACCGGCGGCGCCACTCCGCTCGCACTCCCTGCTACCTATGGCCCTACGCAGCGCGCACCGGCGCCATACCGCTCTACACGCCGGCCGTTGCGCCACTGCCGCTCGCGCCGTCGCCGCCTTCACCGCCCTGGCCAGCGCCGCCCGACCGCCGACGCCGTCCGCGGCGCCCGCGCGTCCGGCGCTTGCGTGTTGCCGCCGCGTCGGGCGCGTCAACCCCTGCTGCCATGGGTGCCGCAAGGAAACCGCATGGCGCGCGCAGCTCCTCGCTAGCCAGCGCCGACTTTTGCCCGTTGCATTTCTTGGCAGAGCCGAGCACCGAAGGCGTAAGCTTCTTGCCGGGCGGCGCGTCCTGCAGGGGCGGCCGGCCGCCCGAGGGGCCGCTGGCACCCCGGGCACCAAGAGTCGCAGGTGCCGGCCGCGCGGCGCAGGGCTGCCCATCGGCCTCCTCCTCCACATCGCCCTCCTGCTCGCGCTGTAGCTTGAGCAGCGTGAGTTTGAGCACGAGCGCGGTGGACGTCGCCAGCTGCTGCGCCTCGGCGCCGGCAGTGCGCGGCACCTGCTCCTGCACCGCCGCGGGCGCGGCCTTCCGGGGCGGCCGGGTCCGGGCAGCGGGCACGCCCGCGGCGGAGCGGCCATCGGCTACGCCGGTGGCCGTGGCAGCCTCGGCGGCTGGCGTGTTGCTGTTGCGACACTGCCGCCATTGTTGCTGCCCCTTCGCCGGCGCCGGCGCGGACGCCTGCACAGGCGCAACTGGCGCCGTGCTTTCGCAGGCTGATCCAGCGAGCTCTTGCCGCCGGCGCAGAGCGCGCCGCGCGCGCCGGCTCAGCTTGGTACCCTCTTGGCCGTGCGGAGCCGGCGTCTGCCGCCGCAGCGGGGAGCCGGGCGCGCGTGGTCCAAGCAAGCTGGTCCGCCGCCCCGCCGCTGCAGTGCTCGCCCCCCGCTGCTGGCCGCCGACGGCGGCCGCGAGCGCGCTGGCAGCGGCGACGGCATTCGCGTGGCGCGCCGAGACGCAGGACGCCGTGATCGGAGCCTTCATGTCCCGCAGCACCTCTCGCACGTCGTTGGCTGGCAGGACCTGCAGGCAACAACGAACCCAAGAGGACAGGTCAGCCACAAGTCCACAAGAATGGCGCAAGCCGCTTGGCCCTTAACTGTCGGCGAATGTGCGGGGGCGGGTGCAGCGCGGGATGGCGGGCTCATGCGTTTGCTGTGGTTTCGCCACGGCCGTGCCGGATTCGCGCCAAGCAGCTGACCTTGTACATCAGCACGTCCAAGACTTGCTCCAGCACGTCGTCGTTGTGGCCCGTGATCTGCGGCGCCGTGTGGGCCAGACTTCTGGAAGTAAGCGCGACGCTCTGTTGCGTTATCACCCAACTGCGAGTTGCTGTTTGAGGCTAACGGCCCACACGTGTGCTACCAGTCGCTCTGGCTGCCGCACTGCTCATTCCTTGCCCCATCGCATCCTTCCCAACGCGGTTGTTGCTTTAGATCCCGCTTCCACGCCCTGACACCTGAGCCCCGCCCCGAGAGCCGCAGTACCGCTGCCAACCCCTCAACAAAGTGCAATACGCCGCTTTCCGAGCTCTCGGCTCTTCAGACCCTGCCGCAGCCGCACACTCGCCTGCGGGTCGTACGCCCCCACGTGCAGCGCGTTGTCGGGCTGGTACATGAACATGAGTGGGTTGTCGTCCACGATGACCACCTTGGCCAGGTCTCGGCCCAGGCGCGACAGGTCCTTGACCCAGGGCCAGTCGTCGTGTGAGACGGTGTGGTCGCGGTACAGCCTGCCCGGGCAGGGGCGAGGAGCATGTTATAAGGGCCGCGCTGACGAGCAGCCGCAGCATGGCGGTGGGGCAGCGAACATGGAGGTTGCAGCGCGTAGCCGCATGCTGCAGTGGCACCGTCGTGGAAGGGAGGCATGAGCAGCTCATAGCGCGCTCCTAAGCATGCCGTACACACCTGCTGTCGAAGATGGTGCCGTCTGGGTCGATGCGCTGCAGCGCGCAGGTCGCCCAGCTCTCACCGGCTGCGGTGAAGCTGCAGGCACGGCAAGACGTGCAGATGTGCGTGAATATGGTTAGCGGGTAGTTTTGTCCGTAGCAGCTGGGGCGCAGCCCTCCGAAGCTGCCCGACCCACATCGCCCATGACAAACGGCCGCATGCCAGCTGCCGCCGCACCCAACGCCCAACTCACAGGACCACCTCGAACTGCGGCCGCACAGCGTCCAGGAAGCGCTTGAGCCCGGGCCGCAGCCACACGAAGCGCTCCTCGTCGACGCTGAGGTATGGTGCGGAGGTGAGTTCGATGTCACAGCGGGCTCATACGATCGGAAGAGGTTGACAATGTACTCCGTACATACAATCGTTGCGACTGTTGCGGCTGTTGCACGATACAAGATCTCAACATGGATACGTGCCAAAAATTGTAATGCGCCACTTCCCCACGCCCCCCTCCCGGTGCCATAACCCCACCAGTAGTCGAAGGGCACGGGGGCGTGCGGCTCGTCGTCGGACGCGATCAGCGTTCCGTCCAGGTCCAGGACGAGGGTCATCCGGTCGGGGTCCGTGGCCGGCGGGAGGAGTGGGGGCGTGTTCAGCGCCCGCGGCGGAGTGGTCGGTGTATGCGGCTCGGTGTCTGTTGGAGAGGACAGGGCGCAGCGGGCAGCGGGTGAAGTACCGTCTCCAAGCGTCCGTGCGGCCCGGTTCTGTTGGCCCTCACTCTCGACGCAGTCCTACCTGTCGGGCTGGCATCCGTAGCAGATGTGCTCGTGGTTGTTGTGGTCGTTATAGCGTCCTCCGCCTCACAGTCGGCCTCCACCTCCGTGGCCTCCCCTCCGCCTCCCTCGGGCGCGGAGGAGGAGTGTGGTGCAGGACGGACGTCGGTGCATTCGTGCCCTCTTGGCGGTGGATCCTCGGTCGGCTCGCTCACAGCGTGTTCGTGCATGGCCTCCGGCATGCCTGGCGCTGTGCCTTGTGGCGTAAGTGAACTTGGGAGCCGAGCGGCATCGCCAAGGGAACTTTGCGCCCAGCAACACGCTGCGCTGTCATCGCTACTGCAAGGCGCTCCTGATCGGAGCGTAGAGGCCGCTTGCACAGCCGCTTGCGGGCAAGATGCAGCCCCAGGTGCCACAACCCCCAGGGCCAAAAAGCTGTCACAAAGCTTGTGAGCGCCGACGCAAGCAGCAGTCATCAGAGTTTGCAGATGGTTGGGCGCCCACAAGGGCCAGCTCTCCAGAAGCAGGACAGCGTGACAGCAGAGCTTCTACCTACCTAATAGTTGATTTGTGTTTCAATAGATATGTGCTTTGTCACAATATGATGATGGATTGAACCTGTGCTGGTAGCCCTGCTGTCTAGGGAGCAATTGGCGGAATGCGATTTGGAAGCGAATAGCCCTGCCTGCCCGCCGCGAAAGACTAAGAGAACGGATGCATATCCAGTTTTCAACAAGGGCAGCTTTGGCCGTTTCAACAACCCTGGCCCCCGCTGCCAACCCTTCCTGTACCCCCGCCCGACACGCGCCGGGCATGACAAAGCACGCCTGGCCACCGCTATTGCCGCCCGCTGTCCCCGTTGATACCCCCGGGCCTAGAACCCGCTGTAACATCTACATTCCACACAGCCAATGCTGACTTGCATGCAAATACGGCGCCTCCCGAGGCACGCAAGTCAGTCCGCATGGAATCCCGCGGCCGTCCGTTCCCAAGTAACCGCTGCACATGCCCGCGGCAGCAGTTACATTTAACGCCGCAGCGCAGCAGTAAGCAACAGGCAGCCACACGCTTACGGTGGCCTACAGCGCTGTGGCGGCATTGCATGTGCCTAGTGCACTGCAAGGCGCGTGGCCGCGCTTGTTCCTCGGCCCGAACTCGGCGACGGCCTGTGGCTCCCTGTCAGCGTCAGCGTCGCGATTTTCGTTTCTTTTGGTCAGATTGCGCATGCCGCCACCCCTGTAAGCAGCCACTCCAGCTCCACTAACTCGAAGGGCCGCGCTTCGTCCGATGAAGCAACGCAGCCCGGCGAACTTCCGCCACCCAGACCGAGCGTCGACCGGAAGACCTGTGGCGTCAATTAAGGTACAAGACACAGGTAATCTCCCAGTCGCCGCGCAGCGTTGTGCAGGGTCATCCTGGCCCGAGGCGCCCATGGCGGCCTCCGGGCCTCACCCACCCCAAGGGCGTCGACGGCCTCCTCAGCCGGCCCAAGCGCCAAAGACACGCAGTGGTAGCCGTGCGGCAGCTCCTGCAGGCGAAAGCTCCAGCTGCCGTTAAGGGGGGGTGGGGGTATTCGTGCATACAGCAGCGCGCGGGTATTGCTCTTACAGTGCACCGCAAAGCGCGGCTTGGCGCTGCTGCATCCGCGGCTACCCTGATGGACCCCTCCTAGCATGGCGCGTGGCACCTAGGCAGCACGCCTACAGCGGTCCTGCACATTGCACACAGGACATAGCGCCTAGCAGTGCCCGCATCCCGCCGCATGGCTCGCACCGGCGCTGCCATTGGCCGTCCAGGTGCAGGTCTGCGGTGGCGGCGAAGGGGTTGCCGCCGGGGAAGCGGAACGCGGCGCGGCTGAGGTCCGCAAAGCCGAGGCCATCGCCGCGCGCTTTGACGAAGGCCTGCAGGGGGCGGTGGGTGGCAACGGAACATCATCAGGTCATCAAAGCCATGGGTGCGGGCTGCGGGTTCCGCGTGCCTGCCAGGCTATTTGTGTGTGCCATTCCAATGCACCCGTATCGCCAGCTGCGATTGCCAACTTACCTCCTTGAGGCTCCAGATGCGCTGGAATGCCGCCTCCCGCTGCGCCTCGTCCCTCGCAACAGGCCCTTGCAGCAGCGCCCACTGCAACAATCGGGCACCGTGTCAGCAAAAATTATGTCCAGCTACGGGCTTGCGGCCTAGCGAGTGGGCGGTCTCGTTGAGCCGCCCACACACCACGCTATGGATGAATCTACGGATTCGCAGGCTCGCAGGTTCAGGGGTTTGGCTTGGTTGTTTTTTTTACGACGCAAAGGCTACCGCCGTCACCCCTGACTGGACCCCTGGAGCATGCAGAAGCCCGCACCCACAAGAAGCAGCTAGGCTCACCTCGCAATCGGACATCTGGCGCCGGAAGCCCTGCAGGTATGTGTCCAGCGGCCGCTGGATGCCCGGGCGGCAGCTGCGCGGCGCGGCAACGTCCACGCCAACCAGGCGCAGCGGGTCCGACGCCAGGACGACGTAGCGGCCCTACAGGAGTTGGCGTGCAGAGAACAGCAGGGCCTTCAGAGGTTTGGGGGCAGAGCGGGAGCAGCCGGGGCGCTCGGCACGGTAGGGGGCGAGCTGTCGCTGGCACCTGCCTCGTGCGACACATTGTAGTTGTAGGCGGGAGCACTGGGTGGCTTTGCGTTGAGGGTGAAGGGCTTGCGGCCCTTGGTGGTCGAGATGCGGACGTCCGGCCATGGCACGGCCAGGGCGGAGGCCACCGCGCACCGCTGCAGCAGGCGGCTGAGCAGGGCGCGGTGCTGGTCAGCGGTGTGCACGAACTTGAGGACCTGCGGTTGCCAGGTACAGGACCGGCATGGTAGTGCTCCTCAGCTGTGCGGCACTGCGGAGAGGCCTTGGTAACCCAGCCCCACAATGGGCTCGTGCTTGCCGGCCCGGCGCCCTTCCTTGCCTGCTCCTGCTCGGCTAGCGGCAGCAGCGCAAGCCTGGGGCCGGGCCGGCGGTGGGAAGCGAGAGGGAGGCAAATGGCGCTTGAGGTGCGCTGCCGTGACCGGTGCCCGAGGCCTGTAGCATACGGAGGCCTTCGTAACAGGAGGAGCGCACGGCAACGTATACTCTGCAGGACCTTGCCGGCTTGGGGTCGGCGTACCTGAGGCCAAGTATTACCTTTCTTGGAATCGTCCGCTAGCCATCTCCATGTCCAGGTCAACGGCCCAGCGCTGCCGGAAGCGCTCCATGCCTTCAGCATCAGTGATTTATGCATCCATGAACAGTACTGAGGCTCTGCGCCTTGGAGCTTGCGGCTGCGCGCAACGCTCACCAGGCAGCTCGCCAGAGGCAAGTTAAGCTCCGGTTGTTGGGACTATGAGTTTTGTTTTAATGTCAGTGAATGTAATTTGCGCTGCGGCCACGGGCGTGGTCAGCTTGGATCCGTCACGCTTGGATCCAGCGACCGACCAAATCGCTTGTTTCCAGCATCCGAGCTTGGCGCCAGTAGCAATACATAGCAACAACTGGTTCTGAAATCACCTGGACGCTCGCGAGCGATGTGGGCTTTACAGGGTGCAAAAGGCTTGCACAGTCCACGCGGTGCGCTCACACAGTCGCTACCCGCTACACGAGCATCGCACAAGCAACGACACAGCGCTCGCGGTATCGGAACGCGATATCACGCTGTGCGAGCGACTGTTGATGGACTTGCAAGCCCCTCGTCGCCACATATCTGCCTCGACCTCGACAGCGTAGTGGATAGCAGCGACCTCACTTGCAGGATAGCTTACGATGCGGCTGTCGCGTTGTGGCCTGGGCGAGTGGTGAGTGCCGGGAGGCCACGTGTGGGTATGCGGGACCGCGTGTTCCCGTGTGTTCAGGGAGTCAGCTGCCGCTGATTTCTAACCTTGTGATCACTTGGGACCTAACCAGTTGGGGCCCGTGGAGCTATACGCGGCGAAGGCCCGGCCCATTCTGCCGGCGCTAGCGGAGCCTTACGAGGGTGGGGCCTGGGGCGGGCTGGGGCGGGCTGCACATGCTGCTACAAGATGCAACCCGGCATGACGCCTTCGTCCCACCCGCGGAACGCCCTGCAGCGGTTGTGCTTCTGCGCCTCCTCTTCGACGAGGGGGTCATTGGTGAGCGCCCAGCCCTGATGCGTTACCATAAACGCCACCGCACACCAGCAGCCGCACGCCCCTCGACGTTCACCCGCCTAACGCTGCCCTGGACTCCCCAACGCGCAGGCGCGCGCTCCACCGCGGGGCGCGAGGGGCCAGTGGTCGGCCGTGCGGTGCGCCACACCGGCAGCCGCCCACTGCTGGTGGCAGGTGGGCTGGGTGCGTGCGGCAGCTTGTGCGCCCTGCAGGAGAGGACGGGGCCACGCGCTTAGCGCGGAACTCCAATCACGGGCAAGGGGGGCAAATTTCGTACTGCTCCACGCGGCTGTGCTTCGCCCATTGTATCAGTCATACCCACCGCATCAATAACAACCGTGCCGATCCACGACGGCCGCAACTGCAGAAATCGCCGAGTTCTGGGAGGACATCATGCAGTCGTGCCTGCTGCGCTGGGACCTGGAGAGCAGCCGCGAGGGCGGCGGCAGCGACGAGGAGGCGGGGCCCGGCCTGTACCGCAGACGCACGGGCGGCCGCGAGGAGCTTATCGCGCGGGCGCGGCTGGCGTTCCAGGCGGCGCAGACGGCGCTCCTGCAGGACGAGGAGGCGCTTGCGGTGGGGCCAGGATGGAGGGGCCGGGGTAGGGGTGGCGATGGAAGGTGGGCACGTGTTTGGTACTGAGCCGAGCCGGGGCACGCTCGCACATGCGGGGCTGCCATTTCGGCAGCTCTTGTGCGTGTGGCGTGCGGCCAGCAAGTCGTAGCCACCTCAGCCTGTGCCCGCCCATCCCCGGCGCCGCCGTCCCCGCGCCTCCACCCCTCCCGCTCGCCCTCCAGGCCTGCCTGCAGCGCCTCGTCCCGCACACCACCGCCGTGGAGGCCGTGCGCGGCACCGCCTCGCCACTGATGCTGGCGGGCACGCTGCCGCCCGAGCTGGGCCTCCGGGTGCTGGCGCGCTGCGGCCTGCAGCTGCGGCCCCCTCAGCTGGAGGCGGTGTTTAAGCCAAGCTGGGCGGCATGCGTGCACGCCGCCGTGGGCCGGGCGGCCGCAGACACCGCGGCCTCTGCAGAGGTGGCCGGCAGCAGCGGGCGCGCTGGCAGCGGCGGCGGCGGTGCCCCGGCTGGCGGTGGAGGTGGAGGGGAGGGCGCGCACGGGGCGGCGCCGCTGCAGCTGGTCACGGGCAACCTGGCGAGGCTGGAGCAGCTGATGGAGGGGCGGCTGCCTGGGCCTGGCGCCAGCGGGAGTGAGGTCTGGGGTGCGGCGAGCGGTGGGGCTGGGTTGGGGACGCGAGTGGCAGGGGAAGCAGGGGAAAGTCAGGTCGGCCGGGGCAGGAACAGCAGTGGCAGCCGGCAGCAAGCGGAGGCGACCAGCGGCCGGGAAGCGCAAGCCGGCGGCGGCCGGTGGGCAGGCACCGCAGCTGCAGCGGCGGTTGCATCGCCGTCCGGCTTGCTGCAGGAGTCCGCCGCCACCGCAGCCGCGTCCAGCAGCCCCGCGGCTGGCAGCAGCGTTGCGGCTGCGGACGGGGCGCAGCCGGAGCTGGGCACGGTGTTCCTGGCGAGCTGGAGCTGCAAGAACCCCTCCTTCCAGGCGCGCGCGCTGTCACACGCGCCGCGAGCTGCGCTGCTGACAGAGAACCAGGTGGGCCCTGCTGCGCCTGCCCTGTGCACTTTCTCCCCAAACAAGCACCGGTACCCCACCCCCCGCTCTGCCGCCGCCCTCCGGCGCGCCCATGGGCTGCCGTGCGTACCTGCCTGCCTGCGTTCCTGGTCCCCATGATGCCCTCCCCGCCGCCCTGCCCTGCCCTGCCAGGCGGCGGAGCTGCTAGGGGTGGACCACCTGGACGTGGTCATGGACGGCGTGGCGTGGCGGTGACGGGGGCGGTGGCCTGGGGTTGCGATGTGTGTAGGGACTCGGATATGGGGCCGGGAGCAGGAGGGGCAGCGCAGCCCCTACTGGGCAGGATCGCAGAGAGCCCTGCATTAGGTGCTGCGCAGGTGCAGCAGGGTGGGGCAGCAGCGTGTGGCAGCAGTGCGTGGCAGGTGGGGCTGGGTCGGACCGTGTACCAACAGCAGTGGCCTCGAGGGGGCAGGCGGGGGCCTCGCAAGCAAGGGCCGGCATGGCGTAGGGAACATGCGGGCGCCGGTGCTGCGGGCATGCCGATAGGGCGAGCGGGTAGCACACCAGGGGGTGCTGTGAGCTGGATGAGGTGCGGACAAGGAGCTCTGCATTGGTGGGCGTGATGGGTGTGATGGGCGTACAGGTACTTGATGCCGCGCGTTGCAGGAGCGCTTACAAATGCAGTGCCTGCTGCCGGCCGCGTACGCAGGCCATGAGGACAGGCCCGCTGTGGAAGCGGCGCCTGGAATAATGCAATGCGGCACAGTATCTTGCGAGATATCCATCAGACTCATGCATCAGCTCTGGCGCCACACAGAGACACGCAAGTCAGCAGCCGCTGTTTAGGATGGGCACCGGCAGCAACACTCCCCATCTGGCCCTGTACGGCATCACTCCGACCAATAGAGGACCGATGGCCAACAGGCTCCTGCCAATGCTATGGCGCTACAACCACCAAAACCGCATGCAGGACTCCGCCCCGCTGCTGCGCATATTTGCGCTTGAACTGACTAGCGCGTAGCGCCTATCACAGGTTCCTGGCTACCATGCTCCTCCTGCTTACTGTGGCGTAAGGGCGCGCGGCAGCTGTACGGTCCGTGAATGTGCCTTGCACCGCTCAGCTCATGTCAAGACTCCGATCGCACGCCGACGCCCACGCTGCACGACGGTTGCGCAGCACGTCCCTCACAACTCCGAGCTCGTGTCGCCCACTCCGGCGTAGCGCTTGCCCTTGCCCTTCTCGCGCCGCCTTTGCTGCCGCTCCGCCTGGCGCTTGCCCCGGTCCTCGGCGCTGCGCTGGCGCTTGCCAGACGTGGCGTCGGCCGCCTCGCCGCCAGCCTGCGCCGCCTCCCGCCCCACCTTGCGCTTGCCGCGCTTCTCCTTGCGTTTGCCGTCGCGCTCGGACTTGGCGGCGTCCTGGGTGTCGGCCGCGTCCCTGTCGTGCTGCTCCCGGCGCTGCTGCTTCTGCTCTGGCTGCTCTTGGTCGGCCCGCGCCGCCTTGCCCTTGTCGCGCTTGCCATTGTCCTCGCCACGAGTGCCCTTAGCCTTGGCCTCCGTCTCGGCCTTGCGCTTGCCTTGCTTGGCACGCTCCGCTTCAAACGTGGTGCCACGCCCCTCGTCGCTGTTGCCGTCGCGCTCACCCACCTGATCCCCCTCCTGCTGCCCCTGCTCCTGCTTATCCTGCTCCTGCATGCGCCGCTCGGCCCTACGGCGCTCGCGCTCGGCGCGCTTGGCCTCACGCTTCTCAGCCTTGCGCGCTGCCCGTGCCGCGTCGTCCTCCGACAGCTCGGCGCCCGCGTCAGCCTCAGCGTCGGCGTCCTTCCTCGCCTTCTTGCCTCCCTTGCCTCCCTTGGCCTCCTTGGCCTTGCGCTTCTTGCCGTCGCCCGAGAACATCTTGGCCAGCTTATCGCGGAGTCGGTCCTGCGGGCAGCGCCCCGGATGTGATGTTGGGCGCGCGCAGCACCCAGGCCAGCAGGGGTGCAACGGGCAGCAGTGCGGCTGGCCGGATGTTAGCCCAGGCAAGCACAGCACCGCGCCCGGGCCACATCCCGGACTCTTTCGGGGCGCATCGGGAAGCAAGCTGGCTGGCGGCTGCAGCGCATGCGCCGGCTGCGGCGGTGCCAGCGCCGCGAGGGACCGGGAACGCGTCAGGGCTTCGGCACTGCGGTGATGACGTGTCGACTGGATCCGCGGCGGCCGCAAGCGACGGCCTACATCACCCCACCTGCATGCGGGCCTTGGCGGTGCTCATCACCTGGCGTGGGAAGCCGTGGCAGGTGGGCACATAAGCAACGTCAACACCGCCGCCATCGCGACGAGGCACCACATTGTTACACCCCAACAATCCATTGTAGCTCGCCGCGCCGCAGCTGCCCTCCAGGGCCCTCCCTCCCAGCTACCCTGCCCGCCGCCGCCGACCCACCTCAGCCAGCACCTCGTTGCGAAGCTCGTCGTACGGCTTGTCGCCCTCGCGGCGGTAGGTGTTGTCGCCCACCTCGACCTCGTACACGTCTGGCTGCCTCAGTAGCAAGTCCTTGAGCTGCGGAGACAGGGCAGGCAAGTACGGCATGTGCAGCTGCATGCTACGGCGCATATGGGATCATTACGGGCAGGCGCCACCACGGCTGAACGGTGTGCCACACCCGACGCGATATGGGTTCGACACTTTTGACCAGACGTGATATGGGTATGAAACGTGCTAGAAGACGTGATACAGGAATGCAGCTGTGGACCAGACTGAGAGAGGTGCTGCCGCTCCCCCGCCGGCTCACCTGCTCCGTGCTGTGCGCGGTGGTGGGCGTGAGCACGAGCAGGTCTCGGGAGACGGGCGCGATGGTGGCACCTGCCAGCTCGGGCAAGGCCTTCCACTGCTCTGCTAGGGCGCGAACCTGGGCCTGCATGCGGAGAAGCGGTTAGGAACAGGGAAATTACAGATTAGCGGTTAGCCAGCGAGCAGGGCGAGTAGGGTGGGGGTGGGGGTGGGG
>BDDC01001826.1:0-19743 GCA_001662425.1 Chlamydomonas sphaeroides | reverse complement strand
CCTCCCCTCCCCTCCCCTCCCCTCCCCTCCCCCCGGCCCCCACCTGCCGCCGCAGCTGCACCGGCCGGAACACGCAGTGCCAGAGGCACAGGAACAGCAGCATGGCGCCGGCTGCGGCGCTGCTGGCGGCGATCATCATGATAAACTGCGGCGGGGCGGGGGGCGGGCAGTGGGCGGGCAGTGGGCCGGTGTTGGCGAGAGAGGTGGGCGTGCCGCCGTGTGGATGCGCCAGCAGGCCGCGGAGCACGACACCGCACGACCGCTGCTGCGCGCGAGCGGCGCCCCTCCAGCCCCTCCAGCCCCTCCAGCCCCTCCAGCCGCACCTGCGGGGGCATGGACGACGACTGCGCGGCGCCCTCCCAGGCCACCACGGGGCCGGTGCCCATGAGGTTGTCCGAGTTGGCGCGGAAGCGGATGGTGACGCTGGCGGGAGGGGGACGGGTGGGGGGTGGGGGTTGGGCGGGTGGGGCGGGGGCGTTGGAAACCCGCGACATGCGTGCATGCGTGCATGCGTGCTTGGGTGAGGCGCCGCCGTGTCGCGGCGCAGCCCCCGCCGCCCTTGGTTGCAGGTGTCCGCATCATGGCAGCCCCGCGCCCACCTACGCCCCTGGCCCTCACTTGCTGGCGGTCATGCGGATGCTGGAGACCACAACCCGAACACGTTCATGTACATCGTTTAATACATATGTGTATATGTATATGTATGTATGTGTATATATGTGTATATATGTGTATATATGTGTATATATGTGTATATATGTGTATATATGTATATATGTGTATATGTTCACGTATGTACAGGCATGGGACTGCTCACTTGCTGGCGGTCATGCGGATGCTGAACACCGAGTCGCTGTCCACCAGCGTGGGCAGCCGCGTCACAAAGCCTGAGGGGGAGGGATGGGGGGAAGGGGAGGGAGGGAGGGGCGTGTGGGAGGGGAGGGAGGGGTGTGAGGGGAGGGAGGGGTGTGAGGGGTGTGCAGTGTTGGGGTGGTGAGCGCGCTGGCTCAAGCCCGCTAGGCAAGGTGACGCTGGTTGGGAGTTGAAGGAGGGGAGGGCGTGAGGGAAGGGGAGGGGAAGCCGTTAGCGGAGGGGAAGTAGAGGTGCCGCAGCCGGCGCTCGCAGCCGCAAGGACCGGGCGTGGCGCCGTGGTCCCGAGCCTTCAACACCTTCCCCGCCCGCAGACCAAGCGGCCGCAGGGCCCTGCACGTAAAGCCTCGCCCTCCCCCCACACAAACACACAAAGCTGCCAACGCTTCCTCCCCCCGCCCCCTCACCCGTGTCGGTGCTGAGCGTGATGAAGTCGCCGGCCGCCAGCCCGCTGTAGTTGATGGTGAGCGTCATGATGGGCAGGCCCGTGGTGATGACCCAGGCGCAGTTGGTGCCTGGCGGGGGGCGGGCGGGAGGAGGCCGGGGGGAGGAAGGGGAGGGGAGATGCGTGTGGGTGCGGGCGTGCGCGAGGACGAGACGCGAGCGCCATGGCGGGCAGGGCAGGGCAGTGCCGGGGGGTGTGTGTGCAGGCCGAGCAGAGCCGTGCACATGCACCGATGCACGCACACGGTCGGAGATGCACCCCGCCACTGCGCCACGGCTGACGCGCCATGGACACAACAGCACGCCAGCCCGGCCGCTAGCCGCCGCCCCACCCGGGCCGTGACGCGAGGGCGCCGTGGGAGCCCAAGGCGTGGGCACTCATGTGTGTCACACCACACACCGTTGCACGCCGTGGTGTGTCACACCACACCGTGTTGTATTGTGAACGGTTGTGTGCATAGCAGCAAGGCTGGCCGTGAGTGGGTGAGCACGCAGCAAGGCCGGTCCCGCCGCCTCACCCGGGCCGTACACCACGTTGCTCATGGTCTCAGCGGGGAAGCGGCCGCGCTGCTGGTGGATGAGCGTGGTGGTGTCTGAGGCGCACAGCAAGGCCTTGGGGGGAGGTGGGGAGGGGTACAAATGGGGCAGAGGTTGCGAAAGCAGTGACGAGGGTCCCGGTGCAGGCATCCCCAGCCCCCACGAGTTCGCGCGCCCCAGCGCAGGGGGGGAAAAGGGTGTGCTCCAGTGCTAGGTACAACAGAACCCCACACGCGGCACGGCACGCCAAGGGTGTGAGGTGCGCGGAATGTGGGCGCACAGCAGGGCACCGCGGGAGCGGGAGGGGCGCGTGGAGGGGCGCGTGCCGCAGGCGGGCGTCGTGGCGCGGCGCCAGCCACCGACAGCGCCCCACCCCTTCCCCCGGCGAGGCACCCCCTGCACGCCCCGCACGCGGCAGGCCCCCACCCACCCGCCCAGCACCCGTCCGCAGCGCGAGGCGTGACAGATACACACACGCGCCGCCGTTCCCCTTCGAGCCCCTCCCCGCTCACCTGCGGCAGGTCGAAGTCCAGCAGCGTGCCGGTGCCGCCGCCCGCGCCCGGCTCCGGCAGCGGCGGCGCAATTATGGAGATGGGGCCGCGCAGCACCATGGTGGGGAAGGCAAAGACCACCAGGTACGGCAGCCTGCGGGGGAGGGGTGGAGGGCGGGAGGGGGAGGGGGAGGCGGGGGGAGGGGGGCATCGGAGGGCGACGTGGAGCCGAGTGCGCTCGGCGCAGCCTCCGTCGCGGCGTGTCAGTGCGGGCACGGCCCCTGTGGGCCCCTGGCTCGAGGAGCCGTGGCTCGAGGGGCCGTGGCTCGAGGGGCTCGGGCTCAGCTTGCCTAGGTTGTGGCTGGCACGACCACGGGGCGCGCTGCCGCAGGCTGCCCCCGTCCGGGGCTTGCAGTGGCCTGCGGGCCCAGCCCCAGCCCCCACCCCAGCCCCAGCCCCCAGCCCCACCCCTAGCCCCCCAGCCCCACGCCCCCCCACCCCCGTGCCTCGGCCCCCCCGGCCCAGCCGGCTCCGAGGCGCACTTTGGGATGAGGCTGAAGGTGACCAGCCCGCTGTCCGTCTTCTCGGTGTCCCACACCGTACTAGAGAAGCCAAGGTCCAGCGGCGGCGGCAGCCCCGCGCCGCTGCCGCCAACGGCAACGGCGGTGCCGTTGCCTGTGCCGTTGGCGGTTCCGTTGCCGGCGGCAAGCGCCGACGGCGGCGGCGGCTTGGACGCAGCGGCCGCGGCGGCCGCTGCCGCCAACGGGTCCTCCGCCACGGTGTAGAGGGTGACGTCGACTTTGCTGGCGTACACAAAGAAGCCGGGTCCCGGGGACACCACCACGCGGGGGAAGGAGACGCGGAAGGTGACGGTGGACAGCACCACATCCAGCGATACGGCGGCGCCGGCCGAGGGGGCGGAGGCGGGCGGCGGCTCGATGGTCTTTTCCAGCTGCAGCATGGGCGTGGAGGGCAACAGCGAGTCCACCACCTGCGGGGCGAAGCGGGGGGGGGGACGGGGACGGAAGGCGAGGAGGAGGGGGGAGGGGAAGGTGTGGGGTTAGGGAAGGGGAGGTGGCACGCTCACGAGGGCGCATGCACGTCCCAACGTCCGCGGCGTGTACAACACGGCAATTATTGCACCAGTGGCATCTAGCTTCACGGCTGGCTCGCCCCTCGCCCGGGCCGGCCAGGGCATGCTGTCGCTGCTGCTGCTGGCGCTGCCGCTGTCGGGTGTGTGACAGCTGGGGCAGGGTCGGTTCTTGGGCAGCGGCCGCACCTCGGCCAGGTAGGTGCCTGCGCCCAGGCGGCCGCCGTAGGTGCGGACCGCGGCGCCGTACGAGTCGTTCAGGCTAAGCGCGGGCGCCGACTCCACGCCGCCGGTGGCATAGAGGCGGTAGAAGGACGCCACCCAACGCCTGGCGGCGGGAGGCGGGAGGCGGGAGGCGGGAGGGAGGGAGGGAGGGAGCATGAGCGGCAAGAGGATGAGAGACGCGGGAGGGAAGCGGGTGGTGGGTACAGGAGCACCCACGGGTGCTGAGGTGCTGAGGTGCTGAGGTGTGGGGGTTGGAGGTGCGCACGTGGCGGGGGGCTGGCGCCCCGGCAGCCGCCGCCTGCAGGCAGGCGGTCTAGCGGCTGGCGGCAGGGGCAGCGCGCGCCGAGCGGGTGCCGCCGGGACGCCGCCGCCTGCGTTGACGGGGTGCCGCCGGGGTGCCCCGGCCCAGCGACCCGTGGCCCAGAGCGGCCGCAGCCCTTCACCTGTTGTTGGGCAGGCGCGCCACGTATCCCAGGCTCTGCCGGAAGCCCACCGTCACGTTGACGGGCAGGCGGCCGTCGGGCGGCGGCGAAGGCACGGAGCCGGGGGGCAGGTTGATCTGGTAGGCCAGCTGCGGGGCGGGGGCGCGGGGAGGGACGGGGCGGGTAACGGGGGGTGTCAGCCGGGGTGGCAAGCAGGGTGACCGGATTTGCATTCCTGCGCAGCAGCGGCAGGCAGCAGCGGCACGGAGGGCAGCAGTTTTCCTGCGTGCACCGGTGGTATGTTACCATGTAACCACACCGGTACGTGACGTACATACGTACGGCACCGTACAACGTACAGACACGCGACCAGCACGCACCGAGCTGCCGGGCAGCAGAGCCACGTAGCCGCCGCCGGGCAGGCTGGCGTTGCTGGGGCCGGCGCCCGTGGCGGCGGCCGCGGCCGACGGCAGTACGATGGCCACGCTGCCGTACAGCACCGGCGAGGTGACCACCAGCTGCGGGCGGGAGCGGGTGGGGGGAGGGCGGCACGACGACGATGACGCAAGTGCTGTGCCTAGGTATGATGACGGCATCGCGTGTCCTTGTTCAGCCTTAATGGGGTGCGGACGTCTAGCCGCGGCGGCGCGCTTTCACCTGGGCTGGGAGCCGGAACTACAACCTGTGCACCCAGCAACAGGGGGGACGCAGGCCGGGGGCGGGTGCAGGCCCGCCCGAATGTGACGCACCACGTACGCCACCGGGGCCGACGGGTTCTGTCGTATTGGGAATATGTCGTACGTCACGGAGCCGTTGGCGTCGGTTAAGGCCAGGTCGCAGTCGGACGGCCAGGAGCTGCAGCCGCGGTCACGGTAGGCGCCGGCGTACGACACGCGCAGCTCCGTACTGGCGTTGACCAGCAGCGCGCCGTTGACCCTGACCTGCGGGGGCGGCAAGGGTGTGGGACCGGGGGCGCCAGGGTGCGGGTTTGGGGCACGGAGGTGTGTGCCCGGGACGCGAGGGCGAGCGTTGGGGCTGGGAAACACACGGACAGCTGCTACGCCAGGTGCGGAGGGCGGCGGCACGGCGGGCGGTGGTGCTACCAACGCATGTTACCGGCGCACGCTGCATCAACAACAAGATGTGCGCAACACGTACACATTGTACTGACAACTAGGCGAGCCCCGCGCCGCGACGCAACGCACCACTGCCGTCAGGTTGGTGCGGTTGAAGGTCACCTCGGCTGTGGGCGGCCCGCCAGCCACGCCCGCCATCACGGGCTGCCGGTCGATCTCCACGTACGGCTTGCCGTATGCCTGCACGTACAGGTCCGTCACAGACACTCCGTACGGCAGTCGTATGGCCCCTACCGTGAAGCCCCCGGCCGTGACGGCGCTGATGTTCTGCGCGCGCGGGCGGGGCAGCAGGAGGGGGGGCCGGCGGCCGCGGCAGGAGCACAGTCAAGCACCCGAGAGGCCGCGAGTAAGGAAGGCGCGTCCGAAGAGTCCACCAGCCCCTGCCCAGCTTCCCAGCCACAGCCGCACGCAGCCTGCACCTCAACCTTGCCGACATACACGCCACCGAGACCTCTCTGCCCGTCCCAGCCTGTGTTCAACTTTGTAGGGCCGAAATAGAATACCACCCCGCACGCGGCACGCCCCGGGTTGGTGGTCTTGGCTCGTCACACACGCCGTACGATGCGGGTACGGCAGGATCCGGTCGCCTTACCCGGTACGCCACCGGCACTCCGTCCGGCCCCAGCAGCCGGAAGCCGGGCGAGCTGGCCACCAGGCCGGAGGAGGGCAGCGAGCCGCCGCCGGCCGGCACCACGCGTATGCCGTCCACGGTGCCCCCGCCGCCGGGCCAGCAGGCGGCTGAGACGTTGTCGTAGGTGAAGGCCTGGCGGCTGCAGCTGGGGCGGATGGAGAAGCAGCCTGGGGCGGGGAAAGAGAGGGAGACAACATGTTGGGAAGGTTGCGGGAAGGGTTGTGCCGAGGCGCGAGGGGCTCACAACGGGAGAGACGAGGCCCGCACCGAGGCGGGAGGAGATGCACAGAGGCGGGGGCGGTACAGAGTGGGTACAGAGGTGGCGAGAACAGTGAACAACTCCCACGGCCGGCAAGGCGGGAAGAGCCACGTTGGCGCAACGGAGCACCAACCGCAGGCGAACCCCGCTGGAGCGGCATTATGGACAGGATCCGCGCACACCGCCCTGCCGTGCCTCCCTGCCAACACCACGCCGCTCCTCACCCTGCTCCAGCTGCTGCTGCAGCCGCACCGGCCGCAGCTCGCCGCCGTCCCCCAGCAGCGCCGCCCACACCTCCACCGTGCTCTGCGGCCAGGCGACGAGGCCGGGCGGGAATGGAAGGCAGGCGGGGTCGGTGCAGGGCCTCAAGAGCGAGCGGCGGCTGGGGATGCGAGGCACGTGGTCAGGCGGGGGCGCAGCGCCCTGCAGCCGGACCAGCAGCGCCCAGGTCCTTCTGCAGCCGCAGCCGCGTCCGTGTCCGTGTCCCCAAGGCACCGTCGGGGCACAGCAGCCCCGAGGGCGCGTGGCGCGATGCGGGCTCTGGCCCGGTCTGTGCGGCGCTGGGCTCGGCCACCCAGGCCTCGCGCATGGCGCTGCGCGTTGCCACGTCCGCACAGCCGCTCGTGCTGGGTGCGCCTGCCGGGCCGCAGAGTGCCGGGCCGCAGAGTGCCGGGCCGCAGAGTGCCGGGCCGCAGAGTGCCGGGCCGCAGAGTGCCGGGCTGCAGAGTGCCGGGCCGCAGAGTGCCGGGCCGCAGAGTGCCGGGCCGCAGAGTGCCGGGCCGCAGAGTGCCGGGACGCAGAGTGCCGGGACGCGCCGGCAGGCCCGGCACCCACCTCGGTCTGCACCAGCCCCGCGGCCGCCAGCGTGTAGCCGCGGCCCAGGCCGGCGTCAGCGGCCGCTAACGCCAGCGGCTGCCTCGGCAGCAGCGGCACCCACACCTGCCGCGCCGAGGGCAGAGGGCGCACGAGGGGCGGGCGTCAGCACCGCAGGCCCCAGCGGCTGCCACCCCGCCACCCGCTGCTGCAGCCGCGGGGACCCCGCCTGAGAAACCTGCTGCATCGGCGTCCGCAGCTGCGGCTCCCGGCCCGCACCCAAACCCTTCCCTAAAGCGTCACGTTTCAACGACCCTGCCCCCCATGGACCCTTTCCCTGTACCAAGAGGACCCCACCTGCGCCGTCTGCTGCAGCGGCGTCCGCGGCTGCGGCCCCGACGCGGGGCTGGTGCCGCTCCACTCCAGGTCGGCGCAGAAGGTCTCCAGCAGCCACGCATCCGAGCGCGGGCCCGCAGCCGGCGAGGGGGAGGCGGCGGAGGAGGAGGTGGGCGCTAGCTGGCCTCCCAGCAGCAGCAGCGGTGACGAGTAGGGCAGCGTGGGCGTGCCGGCCGTGGCCGAGGCGTTGGAGGCTGCGGCGAGGGGCGGGCGGGCGGGCGGGCAGGGGTTTAGCGGCGGCGGTCTAGTGGGTGGGCAGTCTGCGTCACAGCCACACAGCAGGAGCCCGGACAGCCCGCGGCTGCCGGCTTGCGAGGGCACGAGAGGCGGTGGCCTTGCGTGGCCTTGCACCAGCCGCGGCCCAGCGCACCCTTGGCCGGCAGCGACATGCGGTCGGCCCTGCGACCGCTGTCGCACGCTACCACTGCGCTGATTCTCTGCTATGCCACAATGCCAGTCTCTATGCTCTGTGTTCCTCATGTCCAACAGACCCCCACGGCCGGTCTGCGACCCAGCCCATCCGGCCCCCTCGCGCTTGACCGCCATCGGCAGGTGGCCGGCCCTGGGACCGCCCACACCCGCCATCATTGCCTGCGTGCTACACAAGCTACCCCCGCAGCATACCCCGGCGTGCTACACAAGCTACCCCCGCAGCATACCCCGGCGTGCTACACAAGCTACCCCCACAGCATAACCCGACCCAGCCTGGCAGCCGCAGACCCCACTCACCCCTGACCGCCAGCAGCATGTGGTCGGCGCGCGGCCCCGGCCGCAGCGCCGTGCCGTTCATGGGCGCCATGCTCCAGTTGCCCGCGTGGATGGGCAACTCCGCCGTGGCGGGGCCCGAGCCCGAGCCCGCGGTGATGCCGACCTGCAGCGGCAGCGGGTGTGGGGCAGCAGGCGGGCGTGTGGAAGCGCAGTCAGTCAGTCAGCGCACCGGCCGGGCCCGAGCTGGGCCCGAGCTGGGCCCGAGCTGGGCCCGAGGTGGGCCCGCATGCTGGGCCCGCATGCTTGGCAGCCGCGTGCCAGCCCAGCCTTCGAGGCGGGTTGTGCAGCAACAACCTAGGCGTCCGCCTCAGCGGCGTTGCAGGTGCTGTGCAGAGGAGCGCCAGCGGCGGCGCTCGCGGACCTGCAGCGTGAACGTCCAGGCGTCGCCTAGCAGCGCCGTTGGCAGCGTCGGCGGCTGCAGCGGCGCCGTCGCCGACGGCGGCACCGGCGCGGGCACGCCGCCGACGCAGGTCATGACGTACGATGGCAGCCCGGGCCGCGGCGCGCAGGCGTGGCGGTAGCGGGGCTACGAGGTGGGGGCGGTGGGGCAGCAGCGGCTGCGTTAGAGCGGAGGCAGCGGAACGAAAGCGCGCGGGACCGGCGCGCGAAGCTGCCGCCTCCAAAGCGGGTCGCCTACTTTGCCCACCCCCCTTGCGGCATGTACCCACGGCCTCCACCCCAAGACCCTACCCTCCAGCCACACCACCGATGCAATCAACCCTCCCGACCTACAACGCGCACGCTCCCCATTCCCTGCCCACGCACCTCTGGGAAGTTCCCCGCCGGGTACTCCGGCTGCCGCAGCCACCGCTGGCTCGACAGCTCCAGCAGGCACACGCTGGACGCCGCCGTCAGGCGCAGCACGTTATCCGAACCGTACGACGGCACCAGCCCGCCGTGTACGGCAAGGTACGACACGGGCGAGCCCGCCAGGGGACCCTCCGTCACCAGCGCGCTGGGCGCTGTGGCGCCGGTGGCGGTCAGGTGCGCGGCGCCATACAGGAAGCGCGGGTAGCAGGGCGCGGGGTCGGGCGTGGGGCCGGGCGACAGGTCCAGCCACTTCGCGCTGTAGGCAGCGGCGCTCGCGCCGGGGCCGGCGGGGGAGGGCAGCTGCACCGCCGACAGCGTGATGCGCCAGACGCCGGCCTGCGGCGGGCGAGGCGCAGGGAGGGGGCGCAGGGAGGGGGCGCAGGCGTTGGGCGAGGGGTGCTGCTGCAGGGCTGGCGGCCTGGAGGCAGCAAGCCCGGGCCATGCGGGTGCACCGACGGTGGCGGACTGCGCAGCCCACAGCCGTTGCTCCACGGCGCAACCCGCCCCTCTCCGGCCGCCTTTCCAGCCAGGACCGCAGCCCCCCACATGCCCCTCGCAGGCCCCGCACTTGCCCTCACCGACACCGCGCATTCCTCCCCACCTATACGGCCCGGCTTCCGGCAGGGGCCGCGGCCCCACACCCCGCCCCTCCCCAGTTCCAGCCGCCGCCCAGTCCCTTTGCGCTCTGTGGTCTGCTATTCACACGGCAACACATCCTTCAACCAATACTGTCCACCCAGCCCCTCGCCCCTCAGCCCCAACCCAAACACCAGCGCCCCAGTAGACTCCAGCCTTGCCGCCGCCTGTCAACACAGCGCGTGCCTCACCACACGCCGTGCGGTCCCACCATAACCCGCCCAGCCCTTCGCCCCAGTCCCACCCGAAAGACCGGCGTGCCGGTCGACGCCTGCCCCTCGGACGCTTGCACGTACAGCGCATGCGGCGCCGTGCCCGGCGCGCCGCTGAGGCCGCTGCCCAGCACCGCCTGGCCGTGCCACTCCAGCAGCCGCCGGTCCCACAGCGGCCCCGGCGCGCTCGGCGCCGCGCCGCTGCCCAGCGGCAGTGAGCAGCCGCCGGCGCTGCCGGCGGGCCTGCCGACGCACTCTGCCATCCAGACGGGGTGGCGGGCGCCCGTGGCGGTCTCGATGAGCCACATGTCGTACAGCTGGTACGACAGGGCGGCAGCCTCGGGGTCGGATGAGCCCGGCTCGAGCGCCAGACCGGAGCGGTCGGCAGGGCGGAAGCGGCTGCCAGCGGAGTCTGCAAGGGGCGGGGGAAGGGGCCAAGGCGGCGGCATGGGGGCTCCCACCACTCAAGACCGCCCAGTTATAGCCCCGCCGCGCCCGCTCATCCTCGCCCCACGAACGGGTCCCCTCACCTCGCCAGCCACCACGCGCGTGGCCGCCCAGTACCAGCAGCATCCGCCGCCCATCCACTGCCACCGGCGCCACTAGCGCGCCGCTGCGAGGCGCCATGCCGCCCGCCACCGGCGGCCACCATCGCCCCACGCCCGCCGCCGGGCCCGTCGCGCCCGCCGCCGCCGGCTCCAGCCGCCACGCCAGGCGGCCGTCCTGCGGCGACAGCGGCTGCGACGCCGGCTGCGAGGCCTCTGGCGGCAGCGGCTGCGGCGTGGCCCAGCCGCCGAAGAGCCACAGGCCACGCGGGCCGGGGCCCGGGGCCTGCCAGGCCGCAGCACCTGACGCCAGCTCGGGCCGCACGGAGCCCCAAGCGTCCAGCGCGGCGTTGGCGGCAGAGGTGTTGGTGGCCAGGACGGGCCAGGCGTCCGTGGCGCTGGCGTCGGGCCGCGTCAGCGACAGCGCGGCAAGGCCGTAGGGCGCGCCGCCGGCAGCGCCGCGCGCGGGCGCACCGCCTAGCAGGTACAGCGTGGTGCCTGTGGCGGGGGGCGGGGTAGGAGGAGCCTGAAGGCCTGGGCGAGACGAAAGGGCGCGGCGCCGTGGGGCAGGCGACAGCGATTCCCAGCCGGCTGCGCTCAAAACCCGGGCCCAGCCCGGCCCCGAGCCGTGCGGCCACTCCCTAGCCACGCACCCTCCCTGTTCCCCAGTCCGGCCCGGTTGGAAC
The DNA here is from genome assembly GCA_001662425.1 of Chlamydomonas sphaeroides. Lineage (NCBI taxonomy): Eukaryota > Viridiplantae > Chlorophyta > Chlorophyceae > Chlamydomonadales > Chlamydomonadaceae > Chlamydomonas > Chlamydomonas sphaeroides. Next base: position 8,772 of record BDDC01001826.1, on the reverse strand, counting down.
CCCTGTGTGTTTGAGCCCGCCAGCCCGCCGCCCCATGCACGGTCCTCACCCTCCACCCAGCTAGCGTGCAGCGCCACCGCCCGCGGCGACGACCCCGCCAGCTGCTGCCACTGCCCACGCCCGCTCGCGCCCGCGCTGCGGTTGAACGCGTACACGGCCGCCGAGCCGGCCGAGTCGAGGCTGGAGCGCAGGCCGTCCGGCAGCGCGCCACGCGGCAGGCCGGAGCCCAGGCTGGCATTGAGGCCGCCGCTGGCTAGCACAAGGCTGGCCGAGGCGACGGTGGGGAAGGGCGCCGCAGCCAGGGACAGCCCCAGCAGGCCGACCGGCAGGGCCTCGCTGCGCAGGCGTGGTGGGGCAGGGCCGCAGGCCTAGTTAGGGCGGCGTGGACTTGAGGTGGTGGCACCAAGGGGCCGGTGCGCCGGCAATAGGTCGCCACGGCAGCTATGCGCAGCTCACGACGAGCCAGGCACCCGCCGCGCCAGACCCGTGACTCACAGGTGCGTCAGCGTGAAATTGCCGCCACCCGTACCGGCCGTGTACGACAGCTCGTACACAGCGGCCGAGGGCTGCCCCGTCGCGTTCGTGCCACCCGCCAGCAGCACGCGCGCGCCGCCGCCCGCCACGGGTGTGTACGGCGCCGCCGCGTGCCAGTACAGGTACGGCATGGAGTCGGGGCCGTACGGAGGGGCCTGCGGGTGGTGCAAGGGCGCAAGAGGGGAGGGACCAAGCGTCAAGCTCGGTACGTGGCTGTGGGTTGTGTCTCGCGGGCCAGCGGTGTATGAGGGCGCAGTCAAGGCGACGGGCCGTAGCCGGGCAGCGCGCTGCGCTCATGTGGAGACCCACTGACTGGAGCCATGTGGGCAGCGGCGGACCAGCCCAGGCCGGGCAGGGTGGCTGCAAGCAGCCCTGCGACAGGCCGCTGCCAGCACAGGGGCCCGCAGACCGCCGCTGCCCACACAGCCCGACCCCGGCCCGATCCACAGGGACCATTGCTGCAGCGAGTGTGGCACTCGGCCGGGGGTCTGCCACCCCGGGTGCTGTTCCGGGCGCCTGCTGCAGCCCCAGAGGGCGGCCGGGCCAAGTGACTGCAGGCCTCTGGCTGCAGGGCGCTTTGCTACGCCAGCGCTGCCACTGGCCCATGCTGGCAGGGCCGAGGCATCCGTGGCACCTCGGCGACCAGCAGCGCCCCTCCCGGCAGCCGCGAGGGCAGCAGCGCTCCTGGCAGCACCGCCGAAGAGCGCCGGTACATGTCAGCCCCTCATGGACGGCTCCGCTCCCCGGAGCCGCCACGCCACACCGCGGCGGCGGGGCGCATCATGCGGCGGCATGCCGCCCCCACCCCGAGTGGTAGGAGCGGCCGCCGCTGCCGCTTTGCGGCGCCCGCTGATGCAGGTGGCCAGCACTGCACTAGCCGGCCGAGCCTCCGAGCTGACCACTGCCGGCCGTTAGCCTGAACCCAACCGGCCGCGGCGCCAGTCCGGACCCCCGAGGCCAAGCTCCTGCCAGCGAGACGTAGGCAGGCCTCCGGATGCCGTGCCCCGCCGGTGCTGTGGGTCGCCGGTGCCCACGCAGCACCGGCCATGACCCACGCGAGCAGGCGAGCAGGCGGCGGGCCAGCAGCCGCAGGAGCTCCATCTGGAGCTGACGTCCACGGTTGTGCGTGTGCCCGTAACACCGCCGCTGCCGCTGTGACCGCCAGGGATAGGATCCCTCTTCCGCTGATGCGCGGCTCGCTTGCCCAGCCGGGCGGTTGCCAGAGCCGGATCAGGGCCACGCACCAGCAGAAGCTGGTGCCCCAACTTGGCGAGCCGCGGGCATGCGCTCTCTGCTGTGCGTGGCTGAGCAGCTTGCCGCAGATTGCCTTGCACTCGAGCCACGTACACGTGCACAGGCTGCTAATGACGCGCTGACCTCGGCTGGCCGTTCCCTCAACGGCGCCCGTGGCCTTACCAGGGCCCCTGGAAGCTAGTCTCAGCGGATCAGCCGGTCACCCGGCACGGCGCAGCAGCCCTGCATGTGGCCCTAGCGGCCTGGAATACCCAGGCTTTGGGAGCTGGGCCTGGTCCGAGCGCGCCTAAAACCCTCGTGGGCCCTGGAAGTGGCACGCACCAAGCTGCTTAAACGGCGCCAGATGGACGGGCTGCTGGTCAGATCGAGCCGAAACAACGCGTGGTTTGCGGTGCCGTTCGCGTAGATGCCTCCCACAAGCACGAGCGAGCCCCCGAGCGACACGAGAGTCGCATGCTCGAGCGGGCTGACAAGGTCGCCTGCAAAGCAGAGCAAGTCAATTAGGTCTTATCTTGCGTGGTTCTTCCCGGCGCCTTGCGTGGGGCCGCGTGGACGAACCTGTTGTGTCAAGCGCAAATCGCTGCCACGCAGGTGCGGTGCCGGGCACCAGCCTCCAAACATCGTCTAGCCATGCGTTGCGTGCGTGGGAGTAACCACCATAAAGGTAGAGCGTTGTGCTGCCGGCCAACTCCAGGCCTGCGAAAGGCACATGCCTCAGCCGAGGAATGCACAGAGCCGCGCGCAGACCCGGTCATACCTGTCAACGACGCAAAGCACCTTGGTTCAGGTGCTACCTGCGGTGTAAACAGGCTGTCCCAAGATAGCTCCTGCGCCCAGGTGCTCCGTGCCGCGAGGACCAGAAGCCCCGAGGCCAGAAGCCACCGCTTTCGGGACATCTGCTCTTATCGTCTAGGCGCACAGCGGGCGCGAAGCATGGCTCCCAGGTTTGGGGCCAAGCGATGGTGTCAACTGTAGGGGTCGCAAGCAGCGTGCGCCGTATGCGTGTGCTCAAGGCTTTGGTCGCACTTCGCAAAGGACTGTCACCGCACGGTGCGCGTCAGCGCAGGCGTAATAAAAATTCAGGATAGAGCTCGTAGATGGCTCGTAAGTTGTGGTGCTTCTGCAGTGTTGGCGATTACTGTTATGTGCTAGCAGTGGCGCGTCGGACGGCCTGAGGGTTTACCAGGCGTGTACTGCCCGCACGCACTCTACGAGCGCCGCGCCGCGCAGCGTATGTGCAGCCTCTCCTGCTGAAATACTGCTGTGTCCATACGGCTCGACCCCTCGGAAAGCTGGACATTCGGTGACCGCCCACGCATGCGACATGTCGCACGCTCACGGACGAGATGGCGGGGTTTCACGGGCTGGAGTCGAGCAGCTCAGCGCCAGCCTGCTCGTGCACCACAAGCGTGTACCTGTCAGCTACACAGAGCGTTTGTGCCCCGTCCACGTGCTACTCGCCCTGGCTGCGCCCACGTCCGCCCCACAGCCTGCCCCCTGCCGCGCACGCAGGGTAGCTGGGGGCGTGCTTCCCGCTGCCTCACCCTGTCTGCCCCACGCCGCGGACACCTCAGTCACACACGTCGCCTGCACAGCGTCATGGCCGCCCAAGATGGGGACGCTGTGCGACCATCGCTCCGCCGTCGTGCCCCTGCCGCCCCTGCCGCCCCGCCCACGCCGCCATGCCGACTCCAGATGGTTACGATACCCACGCTCGGCTGGCCCCCCGGCGTGTTCTTCATACCAACCTCGCGCCTCTCCTGACGTGGCGCGCCGGATGTCATGGCGCCACGCACACAGATCTGTTCTACCTAACACTGGAACAGACGCCCCCGCCCAGCCGCCACGAGCGCCCACCTCGCCAGTCACCACGCCCTGTGCGCGCGCCCCCTGGCCGCAACCGAGCCCCCTGCGCCCGCGCGCCCCGGGCCCCTGCCAGCTGCCACCCGGGCGCCAGCCGGCTTGCCGGCCCCGCTGCGGGCTGCGGCGCACCGGCGCTCACCAGATGCCTCACGGCCACCGGACCCTCCTGGGTCGACCACGGATTGCAACCCCGCACCCCCCCCCGCATCGGCGGTGGTGCCCGAGACTCCTTTAACAGTCCCGGCTACAACCGCATAATGACCGAATGTTTGCGTCTGATGAGGGTGGCCTCTTTGTGGGGCGAGCCATGCACCCATGCGCAGTCGGAACAGGCTTAAAAGCCCGCAATGCCTCGCGATGCCTCGCGGGCAGCTGCTCCCGGCCAGGAGGCCTCCTGCTCCCGGCTCCGGCCTCCAGCCTCCGGCCGCCTCCGCGCAGCTCCGTTACACGGGTGGCACCACCCATCGCAGCGTGTGCGGGTCCGAAGGCCGTCACGTGTCGCCCAGCCCCGCTGCGCCCGTCCTACTTCCCAACCTTCTGCGTCCTCCCCACCCACCGCCTTCCACACCGCCTGCCCGATCAGCTGCTCCCCCAGCCACCGACCGCGGCCACCGCCACGGCTGGCGCCCACCGCGCCGCCGCTGCCAGCTCACGCCCCAGCTGCCACCATGCTGACCAGCCCCTGGCCGCGGCGCGTGGCGCACCAGCGCCGGCCCCCGGCCCCCGCAGTAACCGTTTGCAACCGTTTGACAGGCACTGCTCGCGCGCAGCTTGCGGTGCCGCAGGCAGGCCTGACACCTAGCCGCTGCATCCAGCTGGGCCTTGAACCGAGGCGCACTGCACGACTGCAGCGCGCCTCGACACACGCGCATGGGCTAACTGTGACCCGGCGCGCCTGGCCGCCGGTCCCCGGCCAGATGCCGCCTCTCAAGGGAGGCTGGTATGCCGCCACACCCCGCCTCACCGCAGCTCACTGCAGCTGGTTGCCAGCCACAGGGCCCGCAGCCCGGACGACACGCCTGCGCCTGCGCCCAGGACGCAGCGCCGTCATTGGGCCCACCCACAAGGGCTGCGCTTCCGCACAGAGAGTTCTGTTGGAAGCTGCACCTGCACCTGCATGTATGAAGGTTCATGTAGAATTCTACACAGAAGCCCAGTCCTGCCGTCCATCGGTACCCCCGACAGCCGCGGGTGGCTGCTCCGCCCCCCACACGCAGCCCCTCGGGGGCCACGGCCACAGCCACTGCGACTGCCGCCAACGCCGTGCTGCAGCGCATCGGCACGCCGACCACCCCAGGCAAGCCCGCGCGTTGCCAGGCCCAGCTGAACGGTGACTACGGTACTACAACGCCGCAGCCGCCGCTCCGCACAGGCTGCTCCCCGCACGGCATGCAGCGCTGCCCTACCGCACGCGGCAAGCCATGCACGCACAGCTGCGGCCGCCGCTGCCACGCGGCCGCCGCTGCCGCGCAACCTTGCGCCGTGGCGGCGGCCGCCGCTCCTGCTGCGGCCGCCGCCGTGCACACCGCGGGCGCCGCCGCCGCCCCGCACAGCCCGCGCTCGCTCGCCCAGCGCGGCACCGCTCGGCGCTGCTCGTGCCGCGGCCCCTGCGGCCGCAGCTCATCAGGCGCCGCTCCTCCCCGCACTGCCGGCACAGCTCCCGATCTCCCAGGCGGCAAGCCGCCGCAGCCGCAGCCGCAGCCGCAGGTGTGTGCCGTGCATGCGGCACAGAGCCCCCAGCAGCCCGGCTGGGCGCTACAGCTTGGACGCGGGCGCCGCCGCCGCCGCCGCCGCCGCCGCGCCGTACAGCTCGCGCTCGTTGGCGCGGTGCTGGTCGTGGCGGGCGGCTAGCTGCTCCGCCCAGTGGGCCGCCTCGGCCGCCGCCAGCTCCTCGCGCACGGCAGGCGTGAGCTCGGACAGCAGCACCTCGCTGAGGAGGGCGGGGGCGGGGGGAAAGGGCGGGGGAAAGGGCGGGCAGGCGGCACTGTGAGCACGGAGACTCGCTCGGATCCCTGCGTTTGCAGCCTTTGGCACCGCCGGGTTGGGCTCGAACCCGCGGCGCTCGCATGCGGGCGGAGGGGCGTGGTGGGCGTGTGGTGGGGGCGAGGGGGAGGGCAGGGGTGAGTGGGCAGGGGGCTGCGCAGGCACCGTGGCGCCCTCGCGACGGTGTGCTCCTTGTGGCACGACGAGCAGCGGCGCGGGCGGCGGGGCGATGTGCGGCGTGCATTGGACGGGCCGGGACGGCGCCACGCTGCTGCGATGGGACACAGCCTGCAGGCTGGCAGGGCGGTCCCGGTCGGTGCTGGGCGCCCAGCACCCACACCCGTCAGCACGCGTCCCGGGCTGGTCGGCGCCGCAGCCCGCTACTCGGTGGTCTGCGAGGCGGGGCCGCCAGTGCTGCAGGTGCTGCAGCCTCTGGCACGGTTCTTTGTCGTACAACCGCGCGTTCTCTTTTGACTCCTGTGCCTCTGTGTGTGTGTGACCGGGTGGGTTCGGTAGTGTAGGAGAAAGGGTCGCGCCGTACAGCCGGCGCTGGCTGGACTTGCGGCCGGGTGGATCGGACTGAATGGGTGGATCGTCGGCATCATTGCTGGTTTTGGGGCTGGGTGTGCTCGCCCCATCCGCGCGCGCCACTTAGTGCTACTGCTTGGATTGGCCTGTCTTCTGCTGGTGCTGCCGTGTGCTGTGTGGTGTGCGTGTTCTGACTCTGTGCGCATCGATGTGTAGAGGGGATCAAAGCTCTACTCCTCCTGCGGGGGGCGGTGTAACGAATTCTTCTTCTTCTGCAGCCGGGCACTGGTCTCCCACAGGCCAAACACCGGCGCCAGGGTGGGCGCCCTCCCGATTCCAGATGGGGCCACCTTGTCTATCTTTTAGAGTGTGCGCGAGGCGGGGCCGGCCTCACCGCAGGTGCTGCAGGAAGGTGTCGGCCTCCCGCCGGCCGAAGCACATGGGCGGCTTGAGCTTGAGCACGTTGTCAAAGGGGCCGTCCGTGGACAGCAGCACACGCCGCGCCACCATCCGCTCCTTGAGCCACCTGCCGAGCAGGATCGCAGCGGTGCAGGGGTGCAGCGGTGCACATACACATTACCGACGCTAGGTGGCCTACACTTTGGTACGCGGGCTGGGCGGGCCGGGGACCGCGTTCTTTCGGGGCGGCGCTGGGCGTCTTTACCCACACCGCTGCACATGCACGCATCCCTGCTTCATATGCACGACCGACGCGTCACCACCCCCTTGATTTCGTGTCGCGTGTTACTCTATTAATGTCCTCATTCATGACAATACACACAAACCATCACCAGGAGCTCCTTCAGCCACCTAGCGCTGATCGTTTGGTGGAGGCTGACCGGCTTCGTGGTGCAGCAGCACACGGAGGGCGCCAGGCGCCGCCAGCAGCCCGCTGCCAGCGCCCAACGCCCAGTCCCGCACCGGTCCGGCACCACGCGCCCGCACATGCGCGCACCTGGCGGTCAGCGGCGCGTGCTTCTTGCTAGCCGAGTCCAGCACCACCTCGATCCCCACGAACAACCCTAGGCCGCGCACGTCGCCGATCACGCCGCCGCCGCCGCCGCCGCAGCCGCCGCTGCTGCTCGCCGCCGCCGCGCCCTGCTCCTGCTGCTGAGGATGAGGATGCAGTCGCCGCCGCTGCTGCTGCTGCTGCTGCTGCTGCTGCTGCTCGTGCTGCGCCTGCAGTGCCCGCAGCTGGTCCAGCAGGTAGGCGCCGATCTGGGGCGGGCAGGAAGGGAGGGGAGGGGGCAGTCATGGGGCTCAGGAGGCTGTGCGTGCAGGCGGCGTGGTGCAGAGCGGTAACAGGTGGGTGCGGCTAGTGCACAGGCTCAGGGCGCCGCCGAGGTGGGACATGTGTGGTACTGGCGGCCGGCCCTGACATCGGTCAAGAGTGCTGAAGTATTGTGGACGCTGCGCAAGTCAGGCTGGCGGGGCCGCGAGCGAGGCGGGAGCAGCCGACGGGTGTCGCGGGGGGGAGGGAGGGAGCGGGCCTGGGGCTGCCCAGCGGCATGCCGGGCACATCGGGCTGGCGTAGGGCTCACCCCATACACGCCCGCCCTCCTGAATGCAACGACATGTGCTTTGCACAAGTCGTAACCATATCTATTTCAACTTCACATCGGGCAGGCGCCAGGCAGGTGAGGCGCCCGCTGCCAGGGCGAACTGCGAGCCCGCCCACACACGGGCGTGTCGCGTGCGGGGTGGTACTCTGTTACCATCAGGAGGTTCCTCCTGGTTGCTTTACGTTGAAATAAACACACGCCACCCAGCGGCGCGGGGAGCGTGCGCTAGGGCCAGCGGGCAAGCGCCAGGGCGCCCGCCGCCGCCCGCTTCCACGACTCCTGGAACCCTTGAGATGATGATGCGCATCCCCAGTCTGACATCCCGCGCTGGCAGCTCGGCGCTTGTCGAGGCTGCAGGGGTCGTCATCGCATCGTGGTCAGCACCCCCGCACTGCTCCGGCCGCAGCACCACACCTCGCTGCGCCCGCAGCCGGGCAGTGCGGGGCGCGGCGCAAGCTCTGCAGGAAAGGGAAGGGGGAGGACCAGACAAGAGGGGGTCCCACCTCGGCCGCGTGTGCCTGCAGCCGGCGCTGCTGCACCGCCGCCAGCGTGGCCGCGCCCGCCGCCACCGCCGCGGTGCTGCCGCCGTAGGTGTTGAAGTATTCCATGCCGGGGGCGGCGAAGGCGGCCGCCAGCGCCCGGCTGGTGGCCAGCGCGGCCAGCGGGTAGCCATTGCCTTGGGAGGGGGGGGAGGGAGGGGGGGGCGTAAAAAAGAAGCGAAAGTACGCGGCATGCACGGCAGCACGGTATCCGGCGCTCACACTCGGGGGGCGGGGCGGCTTGCTACCACTGAGTGCGGTCGTGTAGGCTGGTCCCCTCCCCGCACCACTGGCAGCCTCTCCTCGCCGGGGCGTGAAGAGGAGTTCGTTACATCGCCCCCCGCAGGAGGAGTAGGGCTGTCCCTCCACACATCGATGTGCACAGAGTCAGAGCACGCACGCCACACAGCACACGACAGCACCAGCAGGCGAGACGAACCGATCCAAGCAATAGCACAGTGCGGCGCGCGCGGATGGGGCGAGCACGCCCAGCCCTCAACCAGCGAAGA
>BDDC01001825.1:0-16615 GCA_001662425.1 Chlamydomonas sphaeroides | reverse complement strand
AGGCGCTCCGCCGCTCGACGCATGCGCCTGCTCGCGCGCCGAGCGTGCCAGGCACGCTGCCCTGCGCGGCTGCGCAGGCCGCCGGACGACGACGCGCGCTATCGTACACGCATGAGAGCTTGGCTGAGAGCTGCAAGTACGTACCGGTTGTGCATGCGAACATGGCTTCGAGCTGGGCCACGCTGGTCCTTGTTCGAAGGCTGATGCTGTTGGGCGGAGGCATCAGGCACGGCACGCGGAGGCAATGCGCGCGGCGCTGCCCGGCTGCGCACGTGTTGCGCTGGGGGCAGTCAGTCATGGCGAAGGTGGGCTCGTCGGGTGCGGCCTCCGTGCTTCTGCCGGCAGGCCTGCAAGGCGCCTGCGCCCTGCCTGACAAACATGCATGTGTGTGGTTGGGGGCCTGGGGGCAGGGGCGAGGGGGGCGGGGGCGCTGCAGCTGCAGCTGCACATAAGCCGACTCGCTCCGGCGGGCGGCCCGCGGCCGTGGTGCCCTGGTGCGCCCCTAGCAGGCATCGGGGCCGGCGCTGCCCTGGGGGTTAAGCTGGATGTGACACGAGGGCCGAGCTGGCCGTGCGGGTGTGGCGCTGGCTGGGGCTGTGCACGGCGGCGGCGGCAGGTCCGTTGGGGCCCCGCCCAGAGGGGGCAGCTGCGTGCCTGCGCAGGCGCCAGGTGGGGGCGGTGCGGCTCAGGCCGCAGTGCCGGGCTGCAGTACCCACCGGCAGGGCCAGGTGCTTGTGCGAGCGTGGCGGCGGGCGTGCGCTGGACGTGGCTATCTGGTGTGGGCCTGCAGCTGGGCTGAACGTGGGCGTGGCTATCTGGCGTGGGCCTGCAGCTGGGCTGAACGTGGGCGTGGCTATCTGGCGTGGGCCTGCAGCTGGGCTGAACGTGGGCGTGGCTATCTGGCGAGGGGTCGCAGCCTTGGGTCCTCGGTGCGGCGGCCGCACGTCCACCGGCAGCGGACGCAACGGACGAACGCAACCCAACGCATCGGTGCGTGGCGCACGCGTACTAATGGGGGATGAATTGTTTACTTTTAAACCAGGGGATGGGTTAGGCGCACGGGTCGGCGCCGCTGCGACGCACAAGACCGAAAGGGATGCGTCGCAACGCTAATAAGCTGGGGCACGACGGCGCGCCGGCCCATCCACGCGGCGCGCGTCTCGGCTCTGGCCAGGAGGCGCACGTCCGTCCGTCACGCAATGTTGTAACACTCGTTGCCGCTGGTCACGTTGATTGATGTTCGGCTGCTGCCTTGTGCCGGGCGGCTTTTTGAGGATTAAGATCGATGGGGTTGCACCTGACCCTCTGACGTGAAGGTTTGGGGGGAAGGGGGCAATCTCCAATTTGTAGTGGCAACCGCCGGGCTTTGCAGCAGCGGCAGCCGTACCCCGCTGACCGAGATGGTAAGGTGCCCAGCGGCTGTGCGTCGCGAGCAGGTGCCCAGGTGGCTCGTGGTTGCAGCCCAGGCCGCACCCAGCACACCACCATTTTACTGGGGGGGGCGCCATCCCTCCCTCCCGTGTTCGCCCGCCTGCGCCAACCGCCACGGGCTGCCGCCCTAGGAGACCTCAGCAGGCCCTCATGCAGGCATGCTCCGCTCGCGTGCAGCGCAACGCCTTGGGAACGCTGCCTACATCTGTCCTTCCTGTCAGGCGCCACGGTGTAGCGGAGGGCCCTGGGCATTCAATCTGGACCTTCAGCCAGAGCCACGCCACGTGATGATGGTGCCCAGGCCGCCATCTGCGCGGCACGTGTTGCGCTGGCGCTGGTGGCCATCAGCCGGCTGTAAGAGCCAGGGTCGGCAGCTTGGCAGGGCTTGCTCCAGGGGCGCAGGTTGCCGTGTCCTCATGCTGCCTTCTTACATCACCCTCTTATACATTCATCACCGCAGCAGGGCCCTGCCAGGCAGGTCTCGTGTGTCGACCCCGCCGCATCGCAATATCCTGGGGCCTGGTAGAAAATTCCCCACACGGCTCAATTGTGCAGCCGAATCACCGCATCAACGCTTGTCAACCAACCAACAAGGCGAAGTGGGTTTGCTTGCCGATGATCTCAAGCATATTTGTTGTACATATAAAACACCGGCAAGCACGAGATGTGTTGTATCGCATCATACGCGGGCCAGGAAACAAAGCGGCTTGGGGGCTTGTGTTGGGTAGGGCCCAGAAGATGCACGAGCCGAGTCCCGCATAGGGTAGCCGACGAGTCGCAAAACAGCAAACAAACACGTCAAGAACACCGGGAAACAGCCCCGGGGATACCACACGCACGATACAATGCCGGGGGCGATAGCCAATCATGCCGCTCTGACATCGAGTATGAACCACACTCACGCACACATAAGCCTACGCCGTACACAGGAGCGCGCATTGCTCCGGATGTTGCATCCTCCGGAAGCCTGAGCCCGTCAGGCGCCGCCACAAACTCCACGAAGGCCGCGGTAGTCAACGACGACGATCTTGTCTTGGCTTTGCGAGTCGCTCATTATACCATTATTGAGCCATGTTGAGTTCCGCCCAAGCGGTGTTCACTTGGGAATCTCCACCTAGAGGGGGCCGCACGGGAGGGGGTGGCGCGAGTCGGGGAACGTGTCAGGGGCGGGTCGCGGTACCGGCTTACAGGCAGCTGCACGCGACGACGTGGAAAGCATGCATTACCCATTCATGGCATACTTTTCTATGCTACTCACCTCGTTGTTAAAGATGGTGAACTGGCGGGGTCAGCGGCATCGGTTGAGGGTGTGGGTCGGCGCAGGGGCGAAGGCACGAGACGTGTTGGGACTTTGCGAGTCCAAGCAAAGATATACATGAAGCTACTGTGCCGCGCGCGTCCTAGCGTGTCCCAGGGCCGAGCGCGAGGCCCGGGGCTGCTGTTGCTCACCTTCTTGGCGCGGATGCGCATGTCGAACAGGGACTTGATATCAGTCTCGTAGCGGTGGCCCACCCTTGCAGCGTTGGCCTCGTCCTCGTAGAAAGCGGGGTTGCGCGTTGCCCTGCGGGGTCGAGTAGCGAGGGCGGCAAGTCAACTGCTGCGCTGGCATGCGTGAGACGACAAGCAGACGGGCTGGCTGTCCTATCTATTGAGGATAAGAGCTGTTGACAATGCGAAAGCGAGCAGCTAACGCGCATTCCAGGACTTCCGGAACACTGTGGAGCGCCGAGCGCAGCGCTCATAAGTCCTGTGCAAACGCCGTTGACGCAAGCTATACCTCCCGGCGTGCTGCAACGGGTTGCAGCCGCTTGCGCTCGCACGAGCGCCTGAACTCAAGCCCCAGACACCCAGACCCAGACTTACTCGGGGTCGCGAGCTGGGACCCTTGCGACCATCCCGACCATCCCGAGCAGCCCGCATGCCACAGGCACCGCCAGGCAGTAAACGTCGGCGGGGAGCTTGTACATGGCTGCAAGCGCTGCGAAGCGGAGGTCCTTGGGCACGGTCAAGGGGCGCCGAGGGCTGGCTGTTCGGCAGGGCTCGCGATATCACAGATAACTAGCTTTGCGACGAGGCTTTGCCTTTGTAGCATCCCGCGAAAAGCGCCAACCGCCCGGATTGTGCCGTACGTCGGCCAATCGCCGATGCATGCTAATTGATACCCTTTTCAGAGGCCTTCTATCCTGAGGCGTCTGCCATTGTCTCAACGTGCTAGTCCCACGGCGGTCTGTATCGACACATTATGGCGTCCAGCCGCACCGCTCGCTAGGTACCACCATGAGCACCGTGTGCACCCCCACCCTCACCCCGTGTGCCCACTGCCCAAGCAGGAGGCCAGGAGGCTCCTGTCCCCGGCAGCCAAACGCGTCGTCGCAACGACGCCAGCGCGTTGCTGCCTCCGGGCCACCCGCTGCTGCTGTCCAACCCAGGGTAGCTGTAGCGACTGCAGGAAGGCTCTGCGCCTCTGCCGCTGTCGCACACGCTCTCGCTGCCCCCGGGCCCGCAGCCCTGCACGGGCGCTGCATGCCCCGTGGCGCCCGTGCGGGGCTCCTGCGCCCGTCACTGCGTAGCGATACTGCACCAATAGGACCAATAGGAGCGGGGGCCCTGTGCGACATTGCAGCGTCCCCGCAGCCAGCAAGCGGCCGTAGCGCCCAGGGGCGCCCCGATTGGCACGCAGCGCTCCACCCCTCACTCTGGCCTTCGACAGTAGAACCAGCGTGGAAGTCAGGGAACTCTCTGGCCTTTGCGACATCCCATCCACATTTTGAGCGATTGAGCCCCCCACCACCATCACGCCGCCGCACGCAGCGCGCCCCCTTGCGCGCCGCCCCGCCGCGCCGTGCGGCCGCACGCGCCTTACCCCGCCCAGGCTCTCACTGGGACAAGGCCAACCACCCCAACTACCTGGCGTACCCCCCAGCCGCCTCTAACCACCTCCAACCACACCGCACAGCCGACCTATGCCTGCGCCGCTGCGAAGGCCCCACGGCAGCCAGCCAGCAAGGCATGCACCCTCACGTTCGCACTATTCCGTGCCTGGCTTGACTGCTTGCGCAAGAAAGCCAGCCATGCAAGACATCAAGAGCCACCGCTAGCAGACCGCCAGGTCACGAGCCCTCGCGCCTCATGATGCCTCATGATGCACCTATGAAACCCACCAGGCCGCAGCGCGTACCTGCCCTTCCCCACCTCTTGCGCTGCCGTTGCCGCCGCACCAATGCGCCTCTTGCCCTTCCTCCCGCCGCAGCACGCCCCTGCGCTATCGCTACACCGCCCGCGGCAAGCCACGCAGGTCCGCCCAGCTGCAGCGCGCGCACGCCCCTATCCCTGCCTCCTGCGCCGTCCGGCTACCCGGCGGGCGGCGTGCCGCCCGAGCATGACGCAGGAGGCGCCGCCGCCGGCGGGGCGCAGACGGAGCAGGCGCGCGCAGCCGCCGCGCCCCCGCACGCCTGCCCTGCCCCGTTCGACTCCCGGTTGGGTTCGTGTGACCCCCGGCACGCCACCGGAGGCCCTCGCGCCCGGCGCCGAGGCAGCCGGCCTCCGCCGCCAGCCCACGCTGCCGCCCGCGCCATGCAAATGCGGCCCTCGTCCGTTGCCCACGCACTCAACCAATGGCAGCTTTGGCAGGCGATCCACGTCACGCCTCACGCCGCCTCAACGCACTCAGCCATGGCAGCTTTGGCAGGCGGTCCACGTCACCCCCTCACGCCGCCTCGCCCCGGCCCAGGGCCCGCAGCAGGCGCCCCGCAACCGGGCCTGACCCAGAGGTCTACCGGGGGCGCCGTGATTGCGCCATCTACCGCGCTGCCAGTCCCAACAGGGCCAACTGACGCGTGCACACACACACACGCCTAATTGCGCTCACACGCAAGCCAGAGCCACGGACCAAAACCACAGCACGCAGCCGTGCCGCCCGCCCCTCACACCAGCGTGTTTCCCCCGCTGCCTCCACCTCCCGCCCCCGACCGCCCCGCGTACTGGTCGATCAGCTCCTGCAGCGGCGCCAGCTCCTTCTCGTCCACCAGACTGTAGTGCTGTACGGCAGTAGCGTACGACAGAGGGCAGAGGTTGTACACGTCAGCGTGCTGACACGCGTGCGGTACGGGCGGGTGGTGGCTAGGTATCTGGGTTGGTTTGGGGTGATGCGGCGATGTGCCATAGGGGCCATAGGGGCACCCAGCGAGCAAGGCGTGCACGGGACACGCCACGCATGGCGTGTTGCCGTACGGCCACATGCCAGTACGTGCAGTACGGGCCGTACCATGACGAAAGAGATGAAGTGCTTGAAGCAGGTGTTGAGGTGCGCCTCCTCGCCCAGAGAGCAGATGGCCTGCGGGGGGCACGTGGCGACAGGGGCGGACGCAGGGGCGGCAAAGGGATAAGGTTCTCAGTACATAACCAGCGTGGAAGTCAGAACGGCAAAGCGATGCGGTTGTGGTGGGGGTCACGGGGTCGTTGTGAGCAAGCCGTGTGTGCTGTTGCGGCAGGCAAGTAGGCTGCCTGCTGCCGCCCGGGCTCTCACCTTGAAGTGCGAATGGTAGATGTGGGCGTACACCCGGAAGAGGCGCTTGTAGATGGTCTTGGTCACCTGGGGTGCGCGGAGGTACGGCGGGTACGGCGGGGCGTTGGTTGCCAACCCAAGGTGTTGCAACTTGCAAGCTGTGCGATCCATGACCGGAGCGTGAGTCCCGCCAGGGCGTGCGGCATGGGCGCGCGCAGTACCCTGCAGTCGCAGCGCACGTGCGCATGCATGCATCCATGTGTACGGCATGTACATCCATATGTACGGCATGTGCATCCATGTGTACGGCATGTGCATCCATGTGTACGGCGTGCACGGCATGTGCCCGTGGCGCCTGTGCCCACGCGCCGCGCACCTCCAGGAAGTTTGGCGGGAAGGGCGACCCGAACTGCTGCGGGAAGATCTGGTCGTCATCGATCTGAGGCAGGCCAGGGGCGGCGCAGGCGCGGCGCAGGGGGCGAGCGGGCGTGACGTGTGGAGGGGCAGGAGGACAGCGTGCTGGTATGACACGGTGCGGCGAGGCGGCCCGGCTGTGGCGGCGCCCGAGCCACCTGTGCTCGCACCTGCTCATCGGTCCATCCGGACACGCTGCCACATGTCCTTCCGTGCGCCGATGGCCTACTGATGGCGCTGCCGTAAACCGCCTCCAGCGCTGTCCCTTTGGGCTTGCTGCCCTTGGGCGTTCGGGACCCCCTGCCGTACATCCATGGCGCTGCCGTACATCTCCATCAATCCACACCCACGCACCTGCTCCTCGATCCAGTCGAACAGCTTGCCGATGTACTCGGGCGCCGACAGCCGCACCGGCTTCTTGACCTTCACACCATCCGCCCACAGATACTCGTACTGGGGTGGTGGGCGAGGGGGAGGGAGGAAGGGTGGACGGGGTTGACGGTAAGCTCTCGTACATATGGACAGGGACAAAATAAGCGGCCGCTGCCGGCGGCAAGGCGCCGTCCGGTTGCCGTCCGCCAGCATGTACTCGTGCTGGGGGTGCAGCAGGCAGAGCGGGGGTGCAGGAGGCGAAGTGCGGGGTGCGGTAAGGAGGGCGAGGTTGGAGGGAGCGCATGTGGATGGCGCACGGGGACGTCCGCAGGCGTCTTCTGGGGGAGGGTTTGCGACAAAATCCACGGCGCACGTGGTGCATTTGGCGTTTGCGCGCGCACTCGCGGGGCCTCGAGGTCCATCGTGGCCCGGCGGGGTCACACGCCGCACGGCCGGCGCGCAGCAGGACATGGGGCCGCGCGCCTCTGCCGGCGGCGGTGCGCCCACAGGCCCTGCTGCTACGGGGCCGTGCCGCTAGGGGCCCTGCTGCTACGGGGCCCTCCCGCTAGGGGCCCTGCCGCTAGGGGCCCTGCCGCTAGGGGCCCTGCCGCTAGGGGCCCTGCCGCTAGGGGGCCATGCCGCTAGGGGCCCTGCCGCTAGGGGCCATGCCGCTGCACGCGACCCAGTGCGCCTGCTGGCCCTGCCCGGGCCCAGTGGCGGGCCCTGTCTGGCCCCGCCCCGGGCCCGCACCGCGCGCTCCGGCCTGCGCCGCTCTGCGCTCCTCAGGTCAGGCCCCACCGCGGCCCAGCGCTTGCACGCCTCTGCCTGTGCCTCCGAGGGCGGTGCAAGGCCCCGCACAGGGAGCCAGCGCCCCTGGCTGGCTAGAGCGCAGCGGCGCAGGCGCGGGCTTCCGGGGCCGCCGCCGGCGCCATTTCCGGGACGGCCCTTCCTTGGGCCATTGCACCAGCCCACGACGCCAGCTGCGCATGAGCGGTTGGCGAATGCCATGGCTGGTGGCCGTCCGTTGCCACACAGGAACCCGGACCGACGCCACGGCCGCGTGGAAGGCGCGTGCACCGGCAGCCCCGCCACCGCTGCCCGTGCGGGAGCCGCACTCGGCGCCGCCGCGTGCACAGCGCTGGCGCAGGCTTCGGGCTGTGCCGCGGCGCGCCCAGGGTACGGGAGCAACGGCACGGGGTCCGGCCCTGCCCTGGCCCCGGCAGTCCAGGCCTGAGGGCCTGGAGCCCAGCGGGCTTCGCTGTGCACCCTTGCCGCCAGCCTTGCTTTCCGCTGGCATAGGGGCTGTCGGTGCGAGACCCGTGTTTGGTGCGCTGAGGTTGCGACCTGGGGCTTGAGGCGTTGGGCACAAGAAGGCTCGGGGCCTTGGGCTCAGGCGTCGGGGCCCGGGGCCCAGGTCCCGATGCTCCGCAGCCTGGGCTCGGGACTTGAGGGCCAAATTCGGAGGCTCGAGGCCCTGGGGCTGAACCTCGGCATGGGCGACTTCGCAGCGGCAGCTTGTGGTGCCCCGTGCCCAGTGGCTCCACAGATGTGCCCCAGTCGGAGTTTGGGTCCAGGGTTCCTGATCACAGGCGACTTGCGACGGCTAGGAGCCTACCGTGATGTGTTCGCTGCAGCATGCTGGCAGGCTGTGGCAAGGAAGGCGAGCAAGAGGGGTGGCGTGTCCGGGGTGCGCGCACCTTGCCGCCCGCGGACATGACCTCGCACGTCTTGTCTGTGCAGAACTCCTCGAGCGTGGCATAGAGGATGCTGACAGCATTGTAGAAGTCAACGGTGTTGACGGCGAGCCACTCCTTCAGGTCCTCGCCCGGGGGCAGCTTCACGGCCTCCATGATGTTGCCGCTGCCGAGCGTGGCATCTATGTGCCGCTTCAGCTGCAAGCCCTGCAGTCGTGGATCCAGACCGAATACAGTAGAAGGGCATGCTGTGAGCGCGTGCAGGCGCTGGGCACGGGGCGCGGCCCAGCGCCGTGACAGCTGCTCGCCGAACTCCCCGAACGCACCTTGCTCCCAACAGGCGTATTTTTCCGCGGCCGGAAGGTCTTGGCACTGCGCGCACTGCAGCAAGGTGACACGCAAACGGGTCACTGCTCGCTCGGTAGGTGCAGGCGAGACAGCTTCCAGCTTGCGCAATTCTGCACCTGAGCCCAAACATGGTGCCGTCGCTCGTCGACTCGTAAGAGTTCGTGTGTTCCTAGTGCTCAAGCAGGTCGCAGGCCTGTCTGCGTCGTTTGGAGGTCAAGAAAGATTTACCGGCACAGCTTCAAGAGAGGGTGACTGCAGTTTTCGAAGGTGGAGCAGCAATTGTAGCTGCCATGTACATGTGATGGACAGCAGGCCCAGCGCACATCCCGCACTAACACGAACCCTGCCTTGCCCCTCCATCTCCGCTCCACCCGGCCCCGGGGCCTCACTCGGGGCCGCAAGTAGTTGCTGTACAACGCAAACGGTAGGCGAGCCAATCCACCTGCTCACACAGCCTGCGGCCGGGGGACGAGCAAGCGCTCGCAGATAGCTGCGGGGACCCTAGGGGGAATGCTCTTCGGCACGGATTTGCCGACAGCTGCCTGCTGCTTTGACGACAATCACCAAAGCGAGTTTGCTTGCCCATGATACCCCACACGCCTGCACGTAACGCGACAACATTCCTGGTCGCGACGACTGCAGGTCACCATCGCGCGAGCGCGCTGCTCACCTAACTTTGCACATTTGCAGCAACCCTAGCTCCACAAACAACAACACCACACACCAACGACTTTTCATGTCTGACTAGGGACTGACGCAGCGCCGCACGAACCCCGCGCCATTCCCACCATGGCCCAGCAGACGGGGCCCATTTCGCACACCACGCACGCGCGCGTGGGCCTGTTCGGCAACCCCTCGGATCAATACTATGGACGCACCATCGCCTTCTCGCTCGCCAACTTCTCCTCGACGGTAGGCGCGCTGCTTGGGCCCAGGGCACGAGCACAGAACTGTCATAACGCCGGCCACAAGCCTTCCCGCCACCACCCGCCCGCGGCGTGTGCCGCTTCGCATCACACGCGTGTGCCGACCTGAGCCCTGAATCAGAATCAGAAGCCCTGAATCAGAATTGCTACAGGCCCGAGCGCTAGCAGCACGCAGCCGCTCTCACCAGCTCTCGCCGGCCTCTTTCGCCCCCCAGCCCCCAGCATGTAGCACCTGCGCCCCGCTGGCTGCAGGTGACGCTGACGCCGCAGCCGGGTGGCGCCGTGCACATCGCACCGCACGCACTGTACGACAGTACGGAGTACGGCAGCATGGATGAGCTGCTCGCCCGTACTTCGAGCCAGGGCCTGTACGGCGGCGTGCGGCTCCTGCAGGTTGGGCGGCGGCCGCCAGCCGGCCCTCGGCGATGGTAGCGGGCATGGGACCCGGGCTCGTAGACCCGACGGGTCGAGGGCCGCGCCCGGGGTAAGCGGACGGACGACCAGTGCAGCGACGCGCAAAAGCGGCACGGGGACGCCACCGTGCTGCCTCTGCGTCCGGTCACGTCTTTCTGGGCTGACGGGCTGCCGCGAGGCCAGGAATGGTGCAGCGGGCGGCCCTTGCGGCCGCTGGGGTCCCGCAGGGGCCTGGCTGCGGCTTGGACCGACAGGGCCCCTGGCGCTGGGGGTGGTGGGCCCCTGGCGCTGGGGGTGGTGGGCCCCTGGGGGCCGGGCGACAGGGTCCGGGCGAGCGGGTCCGGGCCAGAGGTCGGCAGGGCGGCGGTCCGGGGCCAGGGGCGGCTGCGCGGCGGCAGTGGCGACTACCGGCACCCCGGCGGCCCGGGCCGTCGGGTCTGGGGCGGAGGGCAGGGACCGGAGACGGCCCATGGCCCGGGAGGGGCAGGCTCCTGTCAAGCTGATCGCCCCAAGGGGTGTCAGCGAGGCACAGGGCGGCACAGGGCGGCGCCGGCGGCGGGCGTGAGGGCTGGCGGCTGCGGCTGTACTCGCCAGGCCGCGGGGGGCCCGACACCGCACCGGCGCCCAACAACCGCTCGGTCTTCTGGCCCCCGCCGCCCTCCACTCTACAGCTCTACCCAGTCTAGGCCTTTTCGGCCCGTGTGTTGGCCGTGACACCGTATGCCCCTCCCCTCGCCCTCCCGCCGCTGCCCCACCCAGGCCGCATGCAAGCGCTTCGCCGAGTACTGCCGCGACGCTAGGATAGCCCTGGACCCACCGCGGCTGGCCGCTCCGGGCTCAGGATCCGGATCTGAAACGTTGCCGTACGGGTTCACGCTGTCGTACGACACTGACGTGCCGCGTCAGACGGGGCTGGCCGGCTCTTCGGCTATCATCTACTCGGGTGAGAGATGTTACGGTACGGCACATCACGTCACTGCTCCGCATGCCTCATGCTCTGGCCTCGCCATCGTCTCCGCCCTCCATCGCCAACCCGGCCCCCTACCTGAGCGTGCGCTGACCAGTCCCAACCCTCCTTTCCCCGCCCTTTCCCCGCCCTTTCCCCGCCGCCTCGGGCACCCACCTGCATGTCCGGCACCCTTCCGTCCGCCACGCCCACACATTCCCCGCCCGACATAAGCGTTGCAGATGGTTAAAAGACCCCACCCCGCTAACCCTGCCCCGGCCGCAGCGCTCAAGTGCCTGATCCAGTGGTACGGTATCAGCGAGCAGCAGCTGCCGTACGCCGTACGGCCGGGCCTGGTGCTGTCGGTGGAGGCGGGCGAGCTGGGCATCGCGGCGGGGCTGCAGGACAGGGTGGTGCAGGTATGGCAGCATGCCGTACTGTACGGCACGTCAAGCCTGCGTACGGCAGATATGCGCAGCGTGCACATCTCCCAGCTCATGCAGGGCCATGGGCACGCCGGCACGCGCACCATGTGTGAGGGACCATGTGGAGAGGAAGGAGGCGCGGGAGGAGGGGGGCCAAGCGTGCCGCCTACGGGCCGGCCGTTGCACACCCGCTCCCAATTCGACAGATCGCGCGTCCTTGCACGGCCCCACTCGCCCGGCCCTCGCCAGACCCTACCGTGCATGCCGTGCTGTGACGTGTACGGCAGGTGTACGGCGGCGTGGTCTTCATGGACTACGACAAGGACCACATGGCGGCGCACGGCGGCGCGGGGCGCTACGGCAGGCTGGACCCGTCCGTACTGCCGGCGCCGCTGTACGTCATGTACAGCGAAAACCCCAGCGAGAGCGGCAAGGTACGCCACCGGGCACAGGCTCTGCTCGGGCAGTCGTGGGGCGCACACTTTCTAGGCTTAGAGCTTGGTACGGTAGCGTTGCGCTTCTACATGGACCTACCGGTATAAGCAAATGTTCGTACTGTTTGGCTGCACGTCTCTACATGGACTTCTATATAGAAGTCCGAAGTCCAACTCTCGAGCTGGGGCTTATCTGCCGGCGCTGCTTGACCCAACGGGCCCGGCAGCCCTCGCCACCCTCGCGCCAGCCCCTCACGAAGTAGCCCACACGGGCCTGGCAGCCTGCGCGCACTGCTACCCCCAGCTGTCGCGCCGTACGACATACGATGCTGTTCCCTGCCGTACACACCATTCCCTGCCGTACACTGCCGTACACGCAGGTCCACAGCGGCGTGCGCGCCAAGTGGCTGGCGGGGGACGTGCGGGTGCGCTTTGGGGCCTTGGCGGGGAAAGGGGCTGGGAGGGGGTTTTACAATGGCCAGAGTGTTGCACGGAGCACACTGAAACTCGGGTGCCGACACAACGGCAAGACCCGGGGAGCGGCGGTGCCGTGCTGAGAGGTGCCGTGGGCACACGCCCGAGCTGGGCGTACGTCTGCAACCACCCCCAGCCCCCTCCCCTGCATTCAACGACCGGCAGCAACACGGTAGCGCCCGACCAGCAGCACCCGAACACATCGCGCTGCTGCCGCCCGCCGCAGACCCGGGAGCTGATGGAGCAGGTCGCGACTTGCGGCGACAGAGGCTTGGACCTGCTGTTGTCAGTGGGATCCGACCCACATGACGACAGCCCACATGACGACGACAGCGACCGGGCGGACCGGGCCAGCGGGGGCGCCGGCCGCAAGCGCGGCCGCGAGGAGGAGGAGGCCGAGCAGCAGCAGGGCGCGAAGGGGAGAGGGGAGGAGGCGGAGGGCTCCAGGGTGTCGGCCCGGGACGCGGCGCTGGCGCAGCTGATGACCTCCAACTTTGAGCTGCGGTGCGTCGCACTATTGCTGCATGCTGTTCACCGAATTCTAATACTATCGCACTGCCGTGTGTTCAATGTTTGGGGCCGAAATAGAGAACCACCCCGTACGCCGTGTTCCAATACTATCGCACTGCCGTGTGTGCGCGTCCCCTCCCTCGCACCTGCACCCTTCTCATCCCCACTTCCTTGCTTAGGCCCTTGCTCCCAGCCGCTGCCTTCTTTGAAATTCGTGTTTCTTTGTTGGCCGCAGCCGCGAGCTGTTCGGCGACCAGGTGCTGGGCGCCGCCAACCTGCGCATGGTGGAGCTGGCGAAGTGAGGGCCGCGCCCCTGTGACACCAGATGTTACATAGGACATGAGCACTTACATGTTTACCTGTATGTTTGCTGATGCGCGTAGATGGGAAGTTCTGTGAACCTAGAGATATCGCACGCCTCATCGTAAGGCGCTGTAAGTGCTGATGCGCTGTTGTTTCTGCGGCCTACAGGTCCGTCGGCGCTGGCGTAAACTTCACGGGCAGCGGCGGCGCAGTTGTTGTGTTCTGCCCTCGCGGCGAGCAGCAGGTGAGCCACAGGCGCCGGGGGAGCGCCGGGCAGCAGAGGGGCCGCCAACACAAGTCCGCCGACATGGCTGGCGTGGTCGCGGCTTGGCTCCGCTAGCATCCCCGCCATGTCGCGTCGGTGCCTGCAACCCCCGTCGGTCGCACAAGCGGATCCCTGCCGGCCCCATCACCGCCGTCCACCAGGCGGCGGCGCTGCGCTCCGTGGCTGCGGCCGAGGGCTTCGTACTGGAGCCGGCTCGCCTGGGACCGGAGGCGGCGGAGCTGCCGCCGGCGGCGGGGATGATGAGGCGGCGGGAATGATGGATTGAGAGGCTCTTGATGGGCTGGGAGGGTCTTGATGGGGCGGATGCCGTGACAACAGGATAGTCCCGTGTGTGGGTGGGGGTGCTGTGCAGCGTGCCGCGGTATTTCGTGTGAGCACGTGTGAGCGCGAGAGCAGGCCTTCCGGGGGCCTCATGGAGTGCCGATATGCTGCTGGCGGCAGCGATGAGGCGCGGGGGTACGAGCGCGATGCACGGAGTCATATGCTGGAGTCCAACGCGGGGCCTGACCGGGGCCGTGGCAGCTGCGACGGCGCCGTGAGGCCTGTGAGCTCCCGTACCGTATCCAAGAAGGAGCAGGCGCAGGCGATGAAGCAGGATGAAGGGTTATCGAGTCGGGGCGCTGTGAGGCATGCTGTGGGCTCTCATGGACGCAGGCGCGGGCAGCCAGGGCGTTTCTCATGACGTTTTTGAATGGATTTGCACAGCAGCTCTCCGTTGTGGGCATGGGGCTGCGCTGGCCTCTGAACAGGCAGCTGGCTGGGGCCGGATGGGGCAGCGATGCGGTGTGCGGCCTCGCAGCCCGCCTGGCCTGCTGCATGATACTAGGCAAGCAACTCATAGTGTTCCCCATGGACAAACGTGTCTCTGGCGATCTGGCGCCTCGCCTCAGTCCGTGCAGTCTGGGGTCGGCGAAAGGGCCGAACCGCGGAGGCGGGCAGGCGACACACGCAGCAGGTCGACCGGAGGGCGCCCGCTACTCCGAAGGTCGCTGCCGAATGCGGACGATGACAGGGAGATAAACCAAACCAGATGCCGCTCGCGGAGGCGCATCGAGACATGCAGCGACATGCGACGCGCGACTCGCAGATATTCGACGGCACCTTGTCCGCCCCTTGCATATCGCCAGTCTCTTTGGCGCATCTACTGCTGCAATCGCCTGACGTATGCGTTTGACAGGCCTCGTACGCTTAGCGCCAGCTGAATGCTCGTCTCGATGCGCTGCCCTCGCCCGCTTGCTCCATCGTCGGCCAGCCCTCCCTATTCCGGGTATGCGATGAAAGAGCTCTTACGAATGGTCGAGCGAACCCGCCCGCCATGTCTCGCGCGCCGGCGTTACCCAAGACCGCACGCCACGAGACGGCGGAGGGAGCCGAGGGGCCGCCGATGACAATTAATGTTGCACGTAACGCGGGGCACAGCCGCAAGCGACAACAGAGTTTGTAGAGTATCCAAAGTCTCTATGTGCGCTGCTTGCGCAGCGCCCACAGCGCTCTCCCGACACCACATCGCCGGGACTCGTTGATGCCCAACCGAGCCGCCCGCCGTGCGCCAGCAGGCCCACTCGACGCACCGACCCAATCGAGCCAGCCGCCGTAAGTGGATGTTAATTAGGGCGTCGTAGTCAATCCTACCCGCCTGACAAGAGGAATTGCGCTTTACAGGATGTACACGTGCGTGCAAGCCGTCACGGCACCGGTTGCGGGGCCATTTTACCTAGAGCACCAGCGTGGAAGTCATTAAAGGATACCTAAGACTACCCAAGGCAGGGGCAGGCGGGGGAGATATGCGCCGGGCGGCCCGACAGCGCTCCTTGCTACCCCGGGCCTGGCATACCTCTCGGAGCCGGGGCATCCGGAGCCCACACGGCGCCGGCTACTGTCCCTTGTCCGCAGCCCCCACCCTCATTATCACAATACGGGGCCCATAAGCAATGCCCGAGCCGCACATCCCTCCAAGCGTCGTTGCCTCGAGTCCGTGCGTTGCGGGCGCCAGGCCCCGGACGACTGCTGCCGTTTGAGGCCAGACAGCATCCTTGTGGACTACTGAGTTGGCACCCATCCCGTGTGCTGTGGCGGCAGCAGCTGTGCATTCGCGTTCTTCCGCATAATAGCTTGCACTGAGGCTCCGACAGCCAGCTCTTCTTTGAAAAGCCAGCTTGGTGCGACTAGGTTGCAAGCAGGCCCAGGGCAGAGCGGGCTTCGGAGGCGACGAGCGCAAGGCCGGTGGATTACAAGAGAAGAGGCGACAACACGCCCCGAAGACTCTACACGCCCGGCCCGAAGCACAACAAAGCAAATCACGATACAGTGCAAGACCTGGTCCTCGACCCTCTGTCCCCCCGAACGTCTCCCGAAACGGCAACTGCAGGCGACCCCGCGCGCAGCGACCAGCATCAGGACTGTACATGCAGCCGCCGCAGCCGCCACGCCACCCTGTAGCACTAGTCACGCGCTGCGAGCACCATTTGCCAACTTGCAGGCCGGCGCTTCCTGAACCTTTCGGATGCCCCCCGTAAGCCCACCCCCTGCGCGCGCCAACCATTCTCTGCGGTAAAAAGCAAAACGTGCGAAAGACCACAAAGAGGAAGAATACCGCGCGTCAAGTAGTCTGCACGCTGCGCGCGGGCGCACCCAACCAGCCACAGCTCAAGCTCAAGTCACACAACGAAGACATCAACTGCTTGAAGTCCATACTCTGCGCCTGGCTGGCGCGCCGCGGGGCGCAACCAGCGCGGCACGCCATGCGTGCTCAGGAGAAGAAGGTGGCGCGCGCGACAAAGACATCCAGTCGCGAGGCTTCATGCACTCCACACAAGAGCGAGAACTTGAAGACTCTGCTCGGTGCACTGCATATTGATGGCACCTGTGCAGCCACAGCAGAGGCGCAGCGGTCAATTAGTCACGCATCAGACACCACCACAGTCTGAGGCTGTGATCAGAATCTGCGAGTGGGAGGAAAAGCAGTAGCCCTACCGTGCGAGAAGGTGAGGTCAAGGGCTTAGAGCTTCTGCTGCTCCTCCTCCTCAACCTGCTCAGCAAGCTCTGCAGAGACAGTCTTGTCGGAGAGCAGGCGGCGGGAGGCAGGAGGCAGCGGCGAGGGGGGAGGCGGCGAAGGGGGAGGGGGCATAGGGGGA
>BDDC01001824.1:0-14573 GCA_001662425.1 Chlamydomonas sphaeroides | reverse complement strand
CGCCCGCCGCGGCCGCCCAGCTACCCCCCTCCCCGCCGCCGCCAGCACCCAGAGCAGCGCCCCGCAGCCCCCCCCGCCCGCCCCTCCCCTCCCTCCCCATCTCCTCCCCGCATCCCTCCAACGCCCTCCCCACACCCCACACCCCATCCCGCTCCCCGCAGGCCATGACCCTGGAGCCGGCGCTGGAGGGGCGGGACGTGGTGGGCCGCGCCCGCACTGGCTGCGGCAAGACGCTGGCCTTCGTGCTGCCCATCGTGGAGCAGATCCTGCAGAAGAGCCGCGCAGGCGGCGGCGTCAGCAAGGCCGCCGGCCGGCTGCCGCTGTGCATCGTGCTGGCGCCCACACGCGAGCTGGCCAAGCAGGTGGGGCGGGGCGCGCTTGGAATGGTGGGCCCAGGAGTGGGGGACAGGCAGCGGTGGCGTGGCGGCGGTATCGGGGGTGAGGCGGAAGGCTGCGTGGCTGCTGGTCCTGCCGCATGCGTGGCCTGGCCAAGCGGGCGGCGGAGTGGGTCCGGGCTGGCTGGGGTTCGTGCCCGGTGGTGCGGCACGCGGCTGCGTGCAGCGCCTTCCGCCGCCGCTGCTGCTGCAGCCTGCCAAGGAGCGGTCCCGGGGCTCCTGCTGTTCGCGGCCTGCTCACCTCCTCCGCCCGCCCCTTCCCCTGCCCGCCTGCCCTCACCGCTCAGGTCCAGGAGGTGTGGGCCAGCGTGGGCAAGGCCGCCAACCTGACCACGGTGTGCGTGTACGGCGGCACGCCGTACGACGGCCAGGAGACGGCGCTGCGGCGGGGCGTGGACGTGGTGGTGGGCACCCCGGGTCGCATCAAGGACCTGCTGGAGCGCAAGACGCTCAAGCTGAGCGGCCTCAAGTGAGCGCAGGACGGGAAGGAGGGGCGCAGGACGCGAAGGAGGGGCGCAGGACGGGAAGGAGTTTGGGGGCGGAGTGGAGGAGCGGACGGCGGGCTGAAGCGCCTGGCAGCGATGTGGTCGGGCATGCGGCGAGCGGCGAGAGTAGGGCGGGCCCAGCGCAGCACAGCGTCACCGCAGCACAGCGTTGCAGCACCGTCGAGCGGCGCCCCGGCGTCGTCGGTGACGCGACGATTGCTTCCCACTCCTTTCCTGACCCTCGCCTCACCGCCCTGTCTGCCCCGCCCTGCCCTGCTCCCGCCACCACGCGCCGCCCTCCCCCCCCAGGTACCGCGTGCTGGACGAGGTGGACCAGATGCTGGCCATGGGCTTCATTGAGGACGTGGAGCTCATCCTGAAGCAGGGCGAGGAGGCGCGCGACACCATCCAGACGCTGCTGTTCAGCGCCACGCTGCCGCGCTGGGTGCAGGACATCACCAAGCGCTTCTTGCGGCCGGGCCACAAGTTCCTGGACCTGGTGGGCGACGACCGCATGCAGGTGCGGCAACCGGCGGAAAGGAGGGAACGAGGGTGTGGGCGCGGGCACCTTTGATATGATGGCAACTGTACATGTAGTATGGTGTCGCGCATGATTGCGGAAAGAAGATAGCAGCGCGTGTCGCGGACCTGGTGGGCGACGGCGGCATGCACACGTGCGGGGGCCCACCAGGAGGGGAAAGGGACGAGGGGCTGATGCCGCGGGTGCTGCCTGCGATGCGGTGGTCTGTGGTGCCGGCCCTGGGGCCCTGGCGCCTTGGGAGGTGGGAGCCCAGGGCTGAGGCTGATCGTTGTGCTTCGGTTGACGACAGACGTGTGGAAAGGTGTAGGCACTGCGGTAGGCGGTGCCTGGACACCGCGGTCGGGCACCTAGCTACCGTCGGGCCCTCGGGCGGAGCCCGCTCTCCACCTCTCGCCAGCCCGCGCCCCCACCCGCCCTCCCTGCTGCCCCTCCCGCAGGCGGCGGTGACGGTCAAGCACCTGATGCTGCCGTGCAGCTACCCGCAGCGCAACGGGCTGCTCAAGGACCTCATCACTTCGTTTGGCGCGGGCGGCCGCACCATCATCTTCACCGACTCCAAGAAGGACGCCGCCGAGCTGAGCGTGGTGCTGGGAGACACGCTGGGCGCGCAGGTGCGGCCGCGGGCTTGGGGTTCCGGGGACCCTGACTAATTCTCGCTCAGGGTCTCGCCCTGGGTGTGTCCATCCCGAGCCAAGGGCAGGTTGTGGCTTCATCTTGGGTTGCGGGAGGCCACGGGTTCAGTGCTTCGTCCCCGGCCACCTAGCCGTGCCATGCCGCCAGCGCCAGCGCCTCGGCCTCACCCTGGTGTCACCTGGGCTCTGCCCGCAGGCGCTGCACGGCGACCTGGCGCAGTCGATGCGCGAGCAGACGCTGGCGGGCTTCCGCAAGGGCCTGTTCCCGGTGCTCATCGCCACGGACGTGGCGGCGCGCGGGCTGGACGTGAACGGCATTGAGCTGGTGCTCATGTGCGACCCGCCCTCGGACTGGGAGACGTACATCCACCGCTCGGGCCGCACGGGCCGCGCCGGCAGCAACGGCACGTGCATCACGCTGGTCAGCAAGAAGATGGAGTACATGGTGAGGCAGCGGCTTAAGGAAGGGCCTGGCAGCGACGCATGAGAATTGCAAACTTCGGAAGCCTTAGAGACCGGCGGACGGCTGGGGGTGACGCACGCAAGGACTCTTGAGGAAACCCTCTGATGCCGGCGGGTGGCCAAGGGCCAGGATCCGCCGTGCAGGTGTCCGTCCACACAAGACCCCGCATATCCTGGCACCCCACGTGACCCCACGCCCCGAACCGGCCCGACCCCACCCTGCGCAGGTGCCCATCATCGAGAAGCGCGCGGGCATGAAGTTTGAGCGCATCGGCGCGCCCCAGCCCGCCGACATGGCGCGCATCGCTGCGGAGCGCTCTCTGGCCACGCTGGCGCAGGTGGACCCCGACGTGGTGGACCACTTCCGGGAGGCAGCCGCCAAGTGAGCGCTGGCTGGCAGGGGGCGTGGGGCCCTGGCTGGCGGGGAATGCGGCGGAAGGCCGCCGCAAGCTGAGCTGGACCTGTTGTTTGCTTTGAGAGCAGAAGGCTCGGGCGGCATGGTGTGTTTGCATGCGCGGCGGCCAAAGGGTCGGGGGGCCCAGCAGCAGCAGGCGCCTCGGCACTACCCGGCAGCGCCCGCAGCTCAACGCCCACCAACTCTCCCGCCTCCCCACCGCCCTGCTGCCCAGGCACCTGGAGGAGCAGGCCGCGGACGGGCGCGACCCCGCCGAGGCGCTGGCCCGCGCCCTGGCCAAGATCACCGGCTACAAGGTGCGCGGCGTGGGAGGCCTGGGCGGGTTGGACACAGTGGGGGCGGTGGGCGGGGACAGCACGGCAGCAGGGGCGGCCCGCCTGCCCTCGCGCCACGGTGCGCGCGTGCCGTCTCCTCACCAGCGCCTCAACCCCTCGCCGCCCTGCTGCCCTGGACCCCTCCCCTTCCCGCAGGAGATGAAGGCCCGCTCGCTGCTGACGGCGCACGACGACTGCACCACCATGCTGTTCTCCGCCAACGACCAGACCATCGACAGCCCCGGCAGCGTGTGGGGGCACCTGCGCAAGACGTGCCGCCTGGATGAGTCGGTGGTGGAGTCGGTGGGTGGCCGGGCAGGGCGGCGGCAGGGGGCGGGAGGGCGCGGAGTTTAGCAGTGCGGGTGCCGGCGTTGGGGCAGCGCGAGAGCCAGGATTGGCTGTGCAGACGGGACGCGGCGCTGCTCTTTTGCCCCACGGTTGAAGCGGGTGCAGGGCGGCGTGTCCGAAGGCGTGCCCTGAGGACGCCTGTACGTGTGCCGCTCGCCCCGTTGTGCTGTGCTTCGAATCTCTTGTCAGAGTGCCGCCTCCGGCGCATGTCCTGAGTGCCGCCTCCGGCGCATGTCCTGACGCGGTCCTTATTCCTGCGCCGCTCGGCCCTCAGATCAAGCGCATGACGCTGACGGCCGACAACAAGGGCGCCGTATTTGATGTGCCCTCGGAGCACGTGCGGGTGAGGGAGGCAGCGCCTCGTGTTTCTGTCGGGGTCGGGAACCGGCAGGAGGCTCGCAGCGCCAACCTAAGCAGCACACATACCTACCTGGCTGCTCGCTGTAGCTAGCCAGGGTAGTCGGTACGGGTCACCAACCCCTACCTTCGGGAGGGCTATCGATGGCTGTTGGCGATGGAAACAATCCGTTTAGCCTGCAAACGTCCATTGACCGCTGCGCTTCCCTCTCCCGCCCCCAACCGCCCCTGCAGACCTTCCTGGATGCGGCCGAGGGCAAGCGCGGCATCTCGCTGGTGCTGCCCGCCTCTCTGCCGGAGCTCAAGGAGCGCCCCATCGAGCAGCAGAGCTACGGCGGCGGTGGCTATGGCGGCTATGGTGGCGGCGGCGGCTACGGCGGCCGCGGTGGCGGCGGCTACGGCGGCCGCGGCGGCGGCGGCTATGGTGGCCGCGGCGGCGGCGGCTTTGGCGGCCGGGGCGGTGGCCGCGGTGGCGGCGGCGGCCGGTCGTTTGGCGACCGCGGCGGCGGCTTCGGTGGCCGCAGCTCGGGTGGCCGCGGGCGCGGGCGCGGGCGGGGTTAAGCGTGCGGGTGTGTTTGAGTCAGGGCGTGTCTGGGGCATGGGCCTGTGAGCCGTGAGCCGAGCCGTGTGAGCGCAGGGCGTGCGCGTCGTGTGGCAGCGTTTGGATGGCATCGGCGGTGGTGGCAATGGGATGGCAAGGATCGGAATTGGTTGAGCCGGAGCGCCGACGGAGCGAGGTAACGTCCCATGCCGAGTGTATAGCATGAGAGCCGTGGGAGCTGAGGAGCGTACGCACGCGTTGAGAGCGCAGAGCGACGTTGGATGGCTGCTAGAGCGGTGCTGCCCGCTGACGTTGGGTCGGACGCGGCGCAGGAGCTTGCTCCCCGCTTTTGTTGTGAGCGGTGGCGCGGCGCTGCGGCCGCCGAGCGGAGAGGGCAGGTAGGGCAATAGGCTGAGCAGTCGCTGTCGGCTGCACAGCGAGAATGCGGTGACGTGGGCGGTCAGCCCTTTGTGGACTTGGGCACTTGGCACACATGCGCAGGTAGCCCCTTGGGTCCGGTGGATGGTGTGGTAGAGGCCAGGGGAGGTGCAGGCGACGAAAGAATGGCGCTGCCGTCGCTGGTGTTGCGGCGTTGCTGTTGGCCTTGCCGTACACCGCAAGCTCCGCCCTGTAAAACGCGACGCTAGCTTCGCTTTTCTTGATTAGCGCTGTGAATTGGACAGCAGACAGCTACTTTCATACTCGGGCAGTGACGGTTCTACACTATCGTTGCTACATGTCGTCCAAACTGCAAGCCGACGGCGTCGCGACGCCTTGAAGTCAGGATTGGTTATTGCACTGTACAATTTGAGCGAATCCCGACTGACAAGTTGCTTCGTTCGTCGCTTGGTGCCTAAAAACCAGTCGCCGACAGCCGGCTCGCCCAAAGGCACGGCGCGGCTTCATCAGCAGTACAGCAACCTTCGCAAATGCTACTCGCCAAGGCAAGTGAACACGCGCCCTTGTCGATTTGCTCGCCCATCCGCCAGCACCATGCAAGCCCCCACCTTCCACCGTCGCCGCAGCTATGGTACTTCTTCTCGAGTGGAAGCACAGTGAGCGCAATATCACCAGCAGTACAGGCAGAAGCTGAACTGCCCATCACGCGTCCCAGCCGTTGGCGCCTGCGGGCATCGCGCTCCTAATCATCGCCACCCGCGTGGCTCGGCTTTGTGCGCCCCTGCCCCTCCCCGCCCGCAGGTCTTCCTGATCCCCTACATATACCCCATGCTCAAGACGTCTGGTTTCACAGATGCGCAGCTGGGCATCATCTCCTCGCTGCGCCCCGGAGTCGCCGCGGCCGCCAGCTTCGCGCTGCCCGCGCTCGCCGACCGGCTGCGCTGCCACCGGCCCCTCATGCTGGCGTGCTTCACGGCCGCGGTACTGCTGCGCCTGGCGCTGTACTGGGCCGTGCACGGCAGCTTCGGGCTCCTGCTGCTGGTGAGCGTGAGCATGTCGCGACCCAGCATTGTATGCGTGTCGTGGGCGGCGGCCGACGCATGGGGCGGGGCACACGCAGCAGCACGGCAGCAGCGGGCACGGCAATCACACCAAGAAGGCGTTTGAAGCGTGCCACCGTGTCCGCTGTGTCCATGTGGTGGCCCCCATCCTCGCGAGTGTCGCCTGGAGCCCGTGGTCCGTGACAGGCCGTGACCACTCCGCACGAACCCTACCCCTCCCACTCCCCGCCCGTGCTTCCCCCCCTGCCCCCCCCCGCCCCTGGCCCCCAGGCGCTGCTGGGCAGCGAGCTCCTGGCCGCGCCCGTGGGGGTGCTGGCGGATGCGCTGGTGGTGGCGGCAACACAGGTGGGGCGCTGGTGAGGGCTGCTGGCGCGCTGGCTACACCGGCCTCAGGGCGCCGAGCCTGCTCATTACAAGCTAGAACGCAGTCAAAAGAGGAATATCCACATATATCATAATATATCATAAGATATCATAATATCCGGCCTCAGGGCGCCCAGCCTGGCGTCCCGACGAGGGGCGACGAGCCCTTGACGTGAGGGGCCCTGGCGGCCTCCAACGGGGGCTCCTGGTCTCGGGCAATGACTTATCCGCTGGTTCTACAGTTACAGGCGAGGGCTGCCCTGCCCCTGCTCCGAGTTCGTTCCTTGTCTTGTCTGAACCCATCGCTCCCTTCCCACGCGCTGACGTGTCTCGTAGGGGGGCGGCTACGGCCGGCAGCGGCTGTGGGGCAGCGTGGGCTGGGGTGGCCTGTCGTACGCGGGCGGCGTACTGCTGGACCGGTACGGCTACGGCGCCAGCTTCGTAACGTACGCCGCACTGTCGCTGCCGTGCATTGCCGTACTCGGGCTTCTGCGGTACGACAACGGCGGCGGCGGGAGCGGCAAGGGTGACGGCGCCGGAGGCAGCGGTCAGTTGGCCGGCGGGGCTGCGGCCAAGCAGGCGGACGTGGTGACGTGCGCCGCGGGCGAGGGGGAGCAGGTGCGATGGGCTGGCCTCGTGGACGCGTAAGCAGCATCATTGGACCGTGCCCCTTGCCCGTTTAGAACGCTTCCTTGCGCCGCCAAGGGAACCTGGCTGGGCGGCGGAGCCTCCTAACACGCCCCATAACAACGTGAAGATATCGATGAATTCACGTTTTCGCAGGTTACAGATATTCCTACTTTGATATTGTTCTAGCTTATCATAAACGTGCTGCGGCCGGGCCCTTGCAGGCACCGCTGCTGCCACCGGCGGCGTGCTGCTCGTGCTCGTCCTGCCCCCACCTACAGCCCTGCAGCTGCAGCGAGGGCTCCACCGGTCCCACCGAGCCCTCGCCCCGACCGCTGCACGCCAAGGCATTGCCGCCGCTGCCACCCCTGCCGCCCGCGCTGCCGCTGCGCCCACGGCCGCCGCGCCACGGCCGCCGGAGCAGCGCCGCCGGATGTGGCGGCGGCGGCGGCGGTGGCGGCGGCGGCGGCGCGTCGCTTGATGGCGTCCCGCCGGCAGTGCAGGAAGCCAGCAGCAGCTACAGCTCCTGGGGAGACAGCACGGCCGACTGCGGCGTCAGCCCGCACGGCTCCGACGACGGCGGCGGCGGCGCCGTCACGGCGGGCACGGCCGCCGGCGCGGCCCCCGTCGTGGCATGCAGCCCCGCCGTAGCGACCTCGGGCTTCGAGGGGCGCGAAGGCAAGACCAACAGACATGACAAACATGAGGACGAGGACGCCGCGCCGCTACTCGGCTTTGACGTCCGGGCCGGCAGGGACGGCGGCCGTGGCGGTGACGGTGACGGGTTCCTCGTCATAGCGGTGGCTGCCTCCTCGGCGGTGGCCGCCTCAGGTGGCGAGAGCCCCGGTGGCCGCGGCGGCTGTGGCGCAGAGCAGCAGCCCGGGGCTGTGGAGGCGCGACGCGTGAAGCCCGGGAGCGGCGGCGGCAGAGGCTGCGCCGGGGGCTTCCTAGCTCGCGCCGCTCTCCTGCTGTCGGACGTCGCCGTGCTGCTCTTCCTGGTTAAGGTGCGCCTCCCTGCCTGCCTGCCTGCCTGCCTGCCTGCCTCCATGCCTGATTGCCTGCCTGCCTGGGCCACACTGGGGACAAGCCCCGCCCGTGGGTGGGTGGAGCGCCATGGCTCGGGCAGATGCAGCACGCAGGCCGCGCAAGGGCCGCTACTAGGGTGGATCGCAAGGGCCGCAAGGGCCGCTACTTCGGCCAGCACCCGGGATGTTGTGCCCAGGCCGCGCCGCGTCACTACACACATTCCCGCCGCCATTTGCCCCCGCCATTTGCCCCCGTCCGTCCCTCCCTCTCTCCCGCGTCCTGCCCACCTCGCTCGTCCCACCACCGCCACCGCCTTCACCGCCACCGCCAGGTGTTCCTGCTGGGCTTTGGCGGCGGCGCCATCGGCACCTGGCTGCTGGTGTACGCGGGCGACCTGGGGGCGGACCACTCGCTGCAGGCGCTCATGCTCACGGTAGCTAGCTAGCTAGGGGAGGGAGGGAGCGGGGTCGGGTGGGGTACGGAGGCGAGGCAGGCCAGCAGCGGGCCGGCGCCCCAGCAGGTAGGGCCAGGTTGCAGACAGTTACGCCACCTCGGGTGTCCTCCAACGTGCCCTCCCTCGGCTCCCGCCCCCTCCTCCCCGCACGCCCACACCAGGCCAACTGCGTGGCCGAGGTCCCGGTGTTCTTCTTCCAGGCCCGCCTCACGTCCCGCCTGCGCCCCGCCGCGCTGCTGCACGTGTCGCTGGGGGTGCTGGTGGCGCGGCTGGCGGCCTACTGGGCGCTGCCGGGGCTGCCGGGCTGCCCCTGGGCCGTGCTGCCCATTGAGGTGGTTGTGGGGTGGGGGGGAGAAGGGGCAGGAAGGGGCAGGAAGGGGCAGGAAGGGGCAGGAAGGGGGCGGGAGGAAGGGGCGGGAGGAAGGGGCGAGAGGAGGGGGCGAGAGGAGGGGAGCGTTTAGGCGTGACAGTTCAGGGGCCGTGGGCGGGCGGCGGTTACCGGTAGGTAGGGAGGCACCGCAGCAAAAGGGCACCTCGGCCCCCCCTGCTGTGTCAGCTAGCGCGCTGCATACCTGCCAAGCAACGGCTCCCCGCTTCCCCCGGCCCCCTCGCCCTCCGCCGCCAGCTGCTGCACGGCATCACCTTTGCGCTGGCCTGGGCGGTGGCGTGCACGCACTGCAAGGACCTAGCGCCGCCCGAGCTGCAGGCCACCATGCAGGCGAGGCGGGCGGGGCAGGCAGCAGGCGGGCAGCAGTGGGGCAGCAGGGTGGCAGCAGTGGGGGCGGCGGCGGGGCTGGTCGGACTCGCTGCTGCTGGTGTACCGCAGTACCGGTATGCTGGCGGGCTGTAGCCCTCAGAGCCCAGCCATAAATGTCAGGACAGCCGCCTAACTCGCCCGCTGCCGTGCTGCCGTACTGCGCTGCTCCGTACGCAGGGACTGATGCAGGCAGTGTACGGCGGGCTGGCGGGCGGCATCGGCGGGCTGCTGAGCTCATTGCTGCACGAGCGGCTGGGCGGCGGGCGGGGCATGTTCCTGGCTCTCGCCGGCGTCGTCGCCGCCGCGTGGGCACTGGCGGCAGCGGCTGAGTTGCTGCTCGTGGCGGCCGCGCGCCGCCGGCGGGCGCCAGCCGGCGGCGACTGGCCGCAGCCGCCGGGCGCGGCGGCGCCTGCTGGCTGTGAGGCGTGCGGTTGCGAGCAGCCGTCGGTGGCCGGGCTGGGGATGGCGGTGGCGGCGGCGCCGCCGCCGCCGTACAAGGCGCCGCCGTCGTACTGCGACGTACTGTGCGACAAGGCGCGAGGCGGGCGCATGTACAGCCTGCTGGCGGGCATTGTAAGCGCCGCCAGCCACCGCCGCCTCGAGGTCGCGGCGGCGGGCGGCGGCGCGAGGTCGACTGCCGGGTGCGGCGCGGGCCGGGCGCCGCCTGATGCAGGTTACGGCGGCCCCGGCAATGGCGGCGGAAGTGGTGAGCGGGAGCCGCTGCGCAATGGTTCATGCCGCGACCAGCAGGGGGCAGCGGAGGGCCCAGCCGCGCTGGTTGAGATCGTGGCGGCGCCGCCGCCGCCAGGGCCGCCGCTGCCGCCGCTGCCGCCGCTGGGACGGGCATCAGTGTCGCTGTGGGTGTCGGCCTTTGCGGCGGCGGCGGCGCTGCCGATGCCTTCCTCGGCCCCGCCAAGCCCCGGCGCTCAGGTGCCGCTGCTGGCTGCGGCGGCGCAGCCCGGGGGCGCGGCGCTGCCGGCAGCGGGAGATGGGGCCGGTGCCGCCTGCTGGCAGCTGCGTCGGCGCTCCTCGTCGCAGGCAGCTGCGCCGTGAGGCAGGCGACGCACTGGGCTGCCGCGCTTGGGATCGTGTTGTGCCGATGATGTCCATATTTGCACGTGCTTTCTATGTTTACTAGAGCGTACTGGCATTACGATACCTGCATCTCTTTATGTCTTCTCGTCAGGAGCTGTACCGTACGGCATGTCGTCTTCAAGAGGCCGGACCTACCGGTACCCGGAGTACTCCGTGCCGTTTTCCGAACCTTTTTCCTGCTATGAAAGAGGGCGTGCCGTGTTTTTCCTGATGCCCCGTGTGTTCAGATGTATAGGGCCCCGTGTGTGGATGCGCCCCGGCGAGAGAGCCTGCGGGGCCCGCATAACGTATTGCGAACCTTCCTCGCATCGTACATACATGATTGATGTAGGAGGCCGTGTGACACTTGTGCGACAGGCCGTGTCTAACTCAAGGTTTAGGAGCGTACGTAGCCAGATAGGACAATCTAACGTTCAGGCGCAGCTAGGTGCCGCGGGGCGCTGCATCATGGCGCGACTGCGGCAGAGGGGCCGGGCCAGGGCTCAGCAGGAGCGAGGGGCCGGGCCAGGGAGACAGGCGGTGGGGAGGGCTACGATGAGGACACAATGTGGGCGGCTGTCGGCTGCTGCATCCTGCAAGGGCTTGGCAGGCTGGCAGCACGCGGTGGTGTGGTCCAGGCAGCAGGGTGGAGCGGCAGGCAGCCGGGATGAGGTTGGGCCGCCATGGCTGTGGGCTGGCGCGTTACAGCGATGTCGCCAAGGGATCCCGCCCCGCCAGGTATTGTACTGCCAGTAACGTACATCCTCTCCCCCCCCCAAGGCGCTGCAGCACAGCACGTGGTGTGCGGCTGTGACCCACATGCCGAACATGTAATGCTCAGCGATCCACTCAACTATGCCCATTGTGTGTACCAACGCATGCCCCCGACGGAGCGCGCCGCCCGGCGCCATCACGCATGGGGCGCGGGGGCACCCCCAAGGCGCAGCCCCGCAGCTTTGCAACACGCGCATCAGACCTGCGGTATCCTGCAAGTCCTACGGGTACTCGGTGTACGGCACCTTGCATGCGCCCGAGTTGGCGATCAATACACAAACGCAAAGGAGGAGTCACACGTCGCCCCAACCAATAGGTCGCATAGCAAGTGCATCAGTAAGGCCCTCACTGCACGAAGCCGCCGCGCAGCAGCGCCCTGAGCCGCACTGTCCAGGCCTCACATAAATTGAATAAGCCAATCGCATGAAGATATGGGCTGCTGAAACGATGTGCACCAGCCCTCCAGCCGTCAGTGCTCCTCGCCGTACCCGTATGCAGGGGCAGGACCGCCGTACGCATGGGGAGGTTTGCCGTAAGCAGGGGGATAGCTGCCATATGAAGGAGGATAGCTGCCGTACGAAGGGGGATAGCTGCCGTACAAAGGAGGATAGTTGCCGTAGCTAGGAGGAGGCGCGGGGCTGGGGGCCGCAGAAAGGACAAGGGAGGGAGGCTCCAGCATGCCGTCCTCCGGCGGTGGGGCGGACACATAGTCCTCCCAGGGCGGCGGTACGGCAAGGTAGTCATAGTCCTCTGACGGCGGCGCCACCGTGGTGTCGTACGACAGGTCGCGCGGCTGGGAGCGGGCGAGCAGCTTGCGCGGCCGGGCGGCGGCGGCGGCGGTGGCGGCGGCGGCGGCGGCGGCGGCGGCGGCGGTTGGGCTGGTCAGCAAGGGCGGCAGCGGGTGGCCTGCGAGAGGAATGTCTGCGATGCGGCGAGCAGTGCATAGCAGGACGGGGAGGAGCGGGGGTCAGCGCGGGTATGTGGGGCAGGTGTGGAGCAGCATGACGGGCCAGGGGCTGCCGGGTCGTGCCCGGCATGCCTCACCGTGCAGCAGGCGCTGGCTGCCGAGCTGGGCGTCCTCGGGCTGGGTCTGAGTCGCCGTCAGCGGCGTCGAGGCAAGGGCCGGGTCCGCGGCGAGGGCGAGCAGCAGCGCGAAGGCGAGGGAGGCCGGCGCACCGGGGGAGCCGCGCTGCCTCATCCTGGATAGCAGCAGCGCCGGTGTGGCGGCGGTGTTCGTTCTCACTTTGCCAGCAGTGGTCAGTGTGAGGCTTGGCGCGTGCAGGAGGGGCGGGCTATAGGGCGTACGTGCCTCGGGTCGCAGAGCGAGGATGTTCTGTGCGACTCCGCGCCAGCTCGCCTGTCGGCGACGACGGTGGGCTTCCGCGGTGGCAGTTGGCTATAGCCAGGGTATTACGTGTGGTGGTAAAACGCTGGCCGGCGGAAGACACAAGCGCCTGATGAGGGCGCGGCCCCCTCCTCTGCCGTACAGCTGCGTGGCGGGTTCGCGCCCGGAGCCGCACCGGACCGCGCGGCCCGTCACGGCCGGCCCCAGGCCCACCGCCCTCATCGAGTCGTCCCAGGCTCCCTTTGCACGAGGGCCACACGACGAGCACTCCAACCTGCGCAACACCTCCCCTGCGTGCCCCCAAGTGCCTGCAAGACCGCCCACGTGCGCGTGCCGCCGGTGCGCTGATGGCGGCCGCCGTGACAGCTGCCCACGTGCGCGGTGCGAACTAACGGGCATCAGCCTACCGGCAGCAGCCCTCCTAGGTTAGCTAGCTCCTGATGGCTATGCCTCGAGTGCCACCAAGCGGGGCCACCATAAGACCATATCTTTGCGCAGGCAGCGACCGGGCCGGTCCGAGCCAGCGGCCTGTTCGTTCGCGGCACTCGCAGGCCCCCTGCGACCCAACGCTCTCGCAGACCCCCGCCCCGCAGGCGCTCGTCATTCCCGCAGGCACGCGTTATGCGAAACCCCATTCATTCTTATTGCACACAATGCACGCACACGTCATATTTATTTCTGAGCACACGTCATGAGCAGCAGCGGGGGCCTCCAGGCAGTTGCGTTGCAGCTTCTGTGGCGGCCCAAGGGCATTCTACCTGGGGATGGAGGCGGTGATGACCGTGAGGGAGGGTGCTGAGCACTTGGCTGGACCCGGCGGAGGATGGGGCTGGGCTGGCGCCACGGATCTTGGCGGCGCGTGAGCGTGGGTCGGTGCCTTTACGGCGCCAACGGGCGTCTCCAAGCATTGCGTTACAGATTGAGTCGCCGCTCAGCGCGCCTCCGTCCCCTGACGCGGCCGCCGAGACCCGCGTGCAACAAACGTACGCAGCAACACAGTACAGCACAGGCAGCCCGCGCACGGCATTGCGTGCGCCGCCCGCCGGGCGGCCCGCCGTTACGTACAACATACACATGCTCACACACACATCCTAGCTATGTATGTACGTGTCCGAATGCTAGATAAATGGTGCGGCGCAGTCTTGCACACGTGCGCTCACGGCTACTGACACACAATATGTACGGCACGGAGGGCGCGGCGCCCTAGGCGTATGCATGCACGTCCGAGATGTCCTCTCGTAAGCAGCGCAAAGAATGTGCACCACACAATCTTCGGATGCGAGATGCAGCATGTGCATCACTGCGCTAAGCAGTGCTAAGCCTGCCGCGGCGAAGGCACCTGGCCGCCCAATGACTCGTCCACGTCCGAAAGATAAGCGAGCGTTATACTAAATGAAGCAAGCCGTAATGTCACACAGCTGCGGCACGTGCTTTTATTCGCTGTCCTCGGCGCCCAGCAGCACCACGACGGCCTCGCCGTACACCGGGGGCTGACCGCCGTACAAGGGAGGGCTGCTGCCGTAGGCAGGGGGGACGCTGCCGTAGCTGGGAGGCGGCGGCGGAACGGCGTCGGGGGCGCCGGGCGAGGCCAGCGGCGCCGGGCTGGGGGTCGCAGGAGGCTGGAGCGTGCTGCTGCCCAGCGGGGGCGGGGCGGACACCTCTCCGTCGACTAGGGGCGGCGGAGCGTCGGGGCTTGTGCCCTCCGGCGGAGGCGCGGTGGCATGGCTCCCCTCCGGCGGCGGCGCGGTGACACCCTCCTCCTCTGGCGGAGGCGCGGTCACACCCTCCTCCGGCGGCGGCGCGGCGAAGTCGTAATCAACCTCCGCCGGCGGCGTAGCGCCGCTGTCGGTCCGCGGCGGCAGACCGTCGCATACGGATTCGAGCGCCTGCTGCGCCGCCTGCATGACTGCCATAGCGCACAAGGAGTACTCGAGCGCGGAGCAGCGGCAGTAGGAGTAGAAGGGACCAACCTGCCGGGGTTGGGCACGGGAGGGAGGAAACATGGGGGGGGCGTCAGTACACACCGCGTGTGAGGGTTGTGATAACATCATGCATCACAGCATCAAACGAGTTTGGTGGGGGCCGGCACGAGTGCCGCGAGCTGCCGCGCGGGGTGGTGGGACGTGCGCCGGTGGCTGGGGCCAGCTCCCTAGCTGAACCCAGCTCCCCTTCCGCGCGGGTTCCCCGTCGCTCCATGCCTCTC
>BDDC01001823.1:8672-19788 GCA_001662425.1 Chlamydomonas sphaeroides | reverse complement strand
TGCTTCTAGCATCTTCTATACCGACGCAGCCAACCCCCTGTCGGCAACCCGGTTCGTCAGTGGTGGGTGAAGAGGTCACATCCGTCGTTTAAGCGGTGTGAAGTATTACCTCATCACTAAGCCTTGTGGTTTTCCCAAACCATAGAACCTGAGTGCCGCGACGTGACCATCATGTGGGCGGGCAGCATCAGTGGAGAGGTCAAGACCCGCATGCAAAGCGCGTCTCCCGGCACTCGGCTCACCGGTCGCATCCTGGGCACTTCGACGGTTGTGTCAACCATTGCCGATGAAAGCGGCAAGTTCAACCTGCAGCTGCAGTCTCACCTGCCGGGCTGCGACCCCGTGGGGGCTCCAGGTACGTGACAGGGCTAAGCTTTGCACTGCGCCAAAGAAACCACAAGGCCCGACAATCATGCTAATAACCAACACGACATGTGTAAACACGCAGAGAAATGCACAAGCCAACGTGTAAAGTACGTCGTGCGGCACGCTTGGTTGGCTTGCAAACACACTTGCTCATGCAGCAGACGGACCCCGCTTACCACTTGCTGTTGCACATTCAGGCTTACGGCCAGCAAGCGCACCAAGCTCAAGAGCGGCCGCATCATCTTGCACACCTTTTCCAATGCCGGGCGCCCCAGTGCATCTCAGGCACGCACACGCCGTAATGTCTGTGTGGAGCTGTTTTGCCATCCTGTGGGGCTCATGTTTGCCGCTGTGCTGTGCAGGTTGTGGCTGTGCAGCACTCCCAGACCACTGAGCTGCTGCCCATCCAGGATGAGAGCAGCCTGCCCATCACTGGGTTCGTGAGGTGCGCGGCACGAGACTCTGATATTCAACTCTTCGCGTCTTGCAAATCGCCCTGCTCGATTGTCCGCTCAGGTGGCCAGGCTCCCCTGCAAACGTCGGCTACTCGCAAACCCGCGGCTGCCCGCTCGCCGGTACGTCACTTGCTGCAGCTTTCGATGCCGGCAAAGACAGTTGCACATCGTAAAACAGCCGCATGCTTGATGCCACCGTGTGCCCTGCCCCCCTCAGGCGCGAGCGTGTGCGCCAAGGTCTTCCCCGGAAACAATACCGCGGGTTGCGCCCAGAGCGCGCCCGATGGCTCGTTCCTCCTCGCCATCGGCATGGGCAGCCAGGTCATGCTTGAGGTCAAGTACGAGAACCACACCTTTGCCACCATGCTGCCTCCTGCGATCGAGGTGCGTCGACCAGGGCGTGTGCCAGCACGGGGCGTGTGCTGGCACCTCGCACCCGCTGCGTTGTGTTGAGGTGGTAGCTGAAGAGCCACGAACCCCCAGGTCGACGCGATGGGCGCTTTTGAGCTGATGACGCCGGTATATGATGTTGACATTCGGGACACCACCACACGCGAGGTCATAGTCAACCTTGAGGGTGAGCTACGTGTTGTGTGCAGCCGTGGGCTAAGAGTGAAGTCGGCGCGGCGCCCGTCATAACATTAGCTTCATACCGTTCCCTTGTTTGTGTCTCTTTATTTTGCGCAGGTGGAAATTGCAAGATTGGTCTCGGACGGGCCACGCTGCAGTTCACGGCCATGTCGTGCCAGGCGCAGAGCTCACAGCTGGCGGTGGGTCCCGTGGGCTTTGCCTGTCACTGCTGCGTGCTTGCTCCTGCCTGCTGACTAATACTTCTGCGGACGCCCGTGCGCAGTCCACCCGGCGCGTGGGTGTAACGACAGCGTCCACTACCTTCAGGTGCGGTGTGGCCATGCACGTCCGTCTTTAAAGGGCGCCTGAAAAGCACTAGGCGCGGGCGCCACGTTGCGTCGGACCATCTTGTGCCCTTTCGCGCATGCGCCTGCGCAAACATTCCCGGCTCCAGGCTGGCTGCGTTGCCCTGGACCATCAGCTACGTGGAGCTCGTGGAACCCATACCCGATCTCAACGCAGCAGCCGTAAACCAGTACATGCGCCTCACGAACCAGGTGGGGCTGGTGGCAGCTATGCAGGCGTGTAGGCTGTCAGACTGCATGCGACGCCCCCTTCCAGCACAAGTGGGCATCCGCCGCGCCCATTGCCCACAGATTGAGCAATTCGTCAACCTGACAAGCGAGTCACCTCCACAACCGGACGCTGCTGTCCTGGCGGAGCAGGGGCTTCCCGCTGGCGAGTCGACCGCACCCGCCGTCACCTTCGTGTACCGCGCCCCGATTGAGATCAACGTGGATGTGTGCCAGCGGACCTCTGATGGCCGCTCTGTCTTCTGCAATGACAACATCCTGCGCCGCCAGTGTACGGCTCCGGAGGCGGTAAGATTGAAAAGCCAATGTCACAATTGGCGAAAGAAGACACCCTGCGTGGCCTTCTGATCAACCATGTGCCATGCTATTCCTGCCTGACATATCAGGCGAATGACTTGTACAGCAAGGTGTACCAGGCTTACAACCCACCGGACTCCGACTTGATCAAGAAGGAGCTCTTCCTGCTCACTGCAAAGTCCACCTACAACGTCCGCATTCAGCTGTATGAGATGTACGGCCGCCTCATCTGCAGCGACGTCAGCAGCAGCGTGCTGATCCAGGTGAGTGACTGCCTGGAAATGCGCATGCGGATGTCCGGTGAGGGATGGATGTCCGGTGAGGGATGGATGTCCGGCGAGAAATGGATGCAATATGTCAAGCACGGTGCGGCCTGGGAGTGAGGAGCGTCTGCTGCCGCAGGACACGATCGGCGGCAACGGGGAGGGCAATGAGTGCGCTGCTTCCGAGCTGGGATGCAACAAGGAGGTGCGTATGGGAGGCGCCGCATGGGGTATCGAAGCTGCACCAGTTGTCGGGCATGTTGCGTGGCGACTTTGCAGCCGCAGGCCGAAGGCGCACATGTTGCCGTGTGTTGTGCGCCACGCAATGGCCATGCTCGTAGGTCGCCGTTGACCCCACGCAAGGCATCGCCGAATACAACCACGAGCTCACGCCAGCGGCGCCCAACTTTGGCACCCTGACCGCCAACGCCCTGGCCATGGTTATCCTTGTGCAGCAAACCAACGGGTGCGTGGGGGTAGCGCATCATCACATGCCCGAGCTCCAACGGGTTACAGCCGTGCGTTACAGCCGTTGACGAATGCTGTGTGTCCCTTGGCTACACGTGGCTTGCCTCCCTATCCGTTGCAGGTGGCCGGCGCGGGGCTTCAACTTGTATGCGGTTGTCAAGGTGAGGAGGAGCGGGCAGGGGGGATGGGCCACACGCCAGCAACCAGTGCATTTGACTGAATTCCGATGGAGATGTCAGGCAAACACCGACGGATGTATGCGCATGTGCGTGCGTGCGAACGCAGGGCTCTGTGGACAGGGCGAACACTGGGTACATTGAGGTACGGATGCCCACTGCGGAAGTGCTGGAGGCGTGAAGCAAGCTGCTGTGGGATCCATACACTGGTTCCGAAACGCTATCATGGTGCCCTGCCCCCGCCGCAGATCCCTATTCCGGTGCCGCTGCTCATCCTCCGCGACCCTCCTGGCGATGGCAGCTCTGTGACTCTGGAGTCCTCCATCTCCACAACCGTCTCGTGAGACGGGCACGCATGCAGTATGCGGGGCCTAGGCTGTGCACAGTATGTCGTGCAGGCGGCGGGCGAGTGAGCGCTGCTCATTGGTGCCGCATGCCGGCAAGCAAAGGCGGGCGAGCATGCACGTACACACGTTGCCGCATGTTGTTTGAGACGTGCCTTGCTTGCGTCTCCTACAATGCAGGCTGACCATGGCCCAGTCAAGCAGCAAATCTTGTGGAGGCCCGGGCGCAGACATGGTACGGCACAATGCAGGGTATGAAAGCATTGAGAACACTCAAGTGCCATAACAACTATAACATGACATACATCATGCACCCTGACATCCACAGCTCAAGGGTTTCTTATGGAATCTGGTTAACATGTAAGCGGATCCGTGCCGTAGGTGTTGTCCTGTTGTGTATGGAGGCAGGGGACTGGGATGGGTTGTCTTGCATGGCTAGGATGGGGTGTCCCGCTGTCGCGGC
Organism: Chlamydomonas sphaeroides; assembly: GCA_001662425.1. Classification (NCBI taxonomy): domain Eukaryota; kingdom Viridiplantae; phylum Chlorophyta; class Chlorophyceae; order Chlamydomonadales; family Chlamydomonadaceae; genus Chlamydomonas; species Chlamydomonas sphaeroides. Next base: position 15,793 of record BDDC01001823.1, on the reverse strand, counting down.
TGCCGATCATGGGCATTGGACCATGACATCCGGTCCATGCGCTTGATGATAGGGCGCCTGTGTGCCCTGCCTGACACGCTCCAACCCCAAACCCAACGTGGGTGGCACGATGCGGCCTCGTTGCAATGCGCAGTATCCCATTCTCCAAGTTTGCGAAGGTGCCAGCAGAGGCAGCCGAAGAAACGGAAGAAGTGAAGGAGGTAAATTGCTGCTTGCCCTGGCGTTGAAGCCACTTGCGGTCGTGGACGTGTTGTATGTGTGGTCGGGCATGACAGCTGCATCCTGAGCACGACTTTATGTATGCCCCAGGTGGCCAGCCTGGTCAACTTGGTTGTGGAAGCTACAAAGGAAACGACGAAGTTGCAGCAGGTCCTTGATGGATTGGGGTCGTTCGCCAAGGTCGTAGGCACGGCGTAAGTCGTGCCTGCCTTGAATTGCGCCTAATAAAGAAACATACATATACCACTGTACGATACATACATATGTAAAGGTTAGATGCGTTCCCTTCTGTATGCACCTGCTGCCCGGCTCCCTCACCTGGTGCGAAGCCATGCCCCGTGTCGTAACAGACGACACCGGCGCCTTCCGGCACCCCCCCCCACACCCACAGGCTGCCGACCATTGTTCAGAACGTTGGCGGAATGTCTTCTGCTTTACGCGGGGGCACAAGGACGTCGGTGAGTTGTTGACACACCGGCCACCCACACTGGCTGTTGCCATGCGGCAGCAACTGCAGCCCCAGCATTCACATGGGACTCGTGGCTTTGCGTGTATCGTCCCGGACAGGGCCCCCTCCGAGATGCGACAGACAAGGTACAGAGAGGCAATGCTCACTCGGGGTACGTTGCTCGGGGAACCCGGTGGCAGGCAACTGATGTCCGCTTGATGCCCGGTTGCGCAGTACATCAATGAACTGCGGCAACAAAGCCGATACAAGAGTGTCCTTAACCGAGCCAACAACTATAAGAAGGTCCGCGATGCCGTGGCAGTCGAAGATCCCAATCCATTGAAGACCGCGGTAAGTCTTACATCAACATTCGAGTTGTGTGCCTATATATTGTGCACGCTTCGCAACTCCTGGTAAAACCTGTGTCGCAGGCCCAGGCCGGCATCACTACTACTGCAGCCCAGAGAAGCGTGCCGCTTCAGGGCCAGGGCTTCAGCCTGGTCAATGGAGCTAAGCAGGGCGACGACGTACTCGAGTCCTACCTCACAGCCGCAGGACTGTGAGCGCCTGCGACGCCTGCTGCGGTTTGCGTAGCCCACGTGGCAGCGAGCTAACGGTGTGCGTCTGTGATGGCGCCTCAACTCCGTGCCTTCAGGAAACCTGGTTCCCTGGATGCAGCCACCATGGATTTGCTGTCAGGTACGGCGCGACAAGCTTGCGGCGGATCCACACTGAGCACTCTAAGGTTGCTGCGGTCAGACCAGGACCCACCGGTGGTGCGTCATGAACTCCATTTAATGTGTCATCGCAGCCTCTTTTGTGGAGCGGGGCATGGACCCGGACAGGACGCACCAGCTGTACGCCCGGGCGCTAGAGCTGTACGACTCGGACAGCAAGGCGGACAACGGCCCGGCGGCCAAGGTGGTGCTGAAAGACCTGGTCCTTGCCTTCGCGAGGGTAAGCCGTTGGCTTGATAGGCTTGTCGCAGCAGAAGTATTGCGGTGTGACACAGACATGCATATAGCCCGCATGGCTAACGAATGTGCAAGAATAGATTTGTATACAAACGCGCTATTATTTGCGTGACGTGGGCGACTACCCCAAGGACAAGGATGGTGATGCTGACGATGCCGTTCTTGTGCCCGGCGGTCCGCTGCCAGGACCCATACGCGCTCAACGCAGGGTACGTGCGCGCCCCTGCTTGCACAATGGCGGCATTCGTTCCTTCCCTTGCCTCTGCTACATGCACATGGCACCGAACCCACGCCTGTCGCTAATGTGGCTGCATGCGACCCACGTGCACCATCGCACATGTGGCTGCGCCCAGTTGTTGTCCTGCCGCCCTGCATTGCTGAGCCGCTTGAAATGAACGCCATCGGCTCCTGCCTGCCTGCATGCATGCGTGCAGCAACAACGGACTCATCAACCAGACCAGCAAAGTGCCCAAGGCATACACGTGAGTGCTGCAGCGCAGTGGCGCAGTGACAGCAGTGCAGGGCAGAGCACAGCGCAGCAGCAGCCTTGCTCGCAATCTTGCTCGACTGCCTTGCCGACTGACGAAGTTGATCCTCCCTGGTTTTGCGCAGCAACACACAACGTGACTTCTTTATAAGACCCGTCAGTATTGGCTTGGGATGTATGTTGGGAGGCTGCAACATGTTCATTTCAAACATGCTGCTGGAGCACTTCACTGCGCTTATCTGCATCCGTGCGCCTTCTCTTATGCCGTGCAGGAGGGGCCACTCGACTACTTCGCATGGCTATTCCCGCAATGCTCGTCCAGCAGGCTGACTGTCGGCTTAGAGCAAGAGACAGATACGTGCATTGGCCTCGGCACAAGCATGTGCTTTAAGACAGTGGAAGGCAAGACGCTGCTACGAAGAGCTGTGCAGCAGTGCTGCTCATCATAGCTGCATGCTTCACATGCTAGGAGCAGTATTTGAACACTTGGATGTGACCGAGGGTGTTGCTGCTGCCTGCTCATGTAAGCCGTCCGTCCAATAAACGTCTCATTACCCTGTTGTGCGCGCAGACATGGGCTCCGCTGGTATCAAGTCAGAGAAGTGAGTATATATGTGATGTGCGTGATGATGCGTATGTTCCTGAAACTCCCATGCATATTCAATGTTTCCCTGATGCTGTGCAGATCATTTAACAACAATGGGGAGGAGTCGAGCTCCTACACGGTGAGCACCCCATGTGTGTGCTGATCTCTGGTTTAGCAAGAGCCATGCTGACACTATCGATTGATGTGTTTGTCGCAGCTGACGATCACGAAAGCAGAGGGCTTCTCCACACCTGAGGGGTATGAAGAGCCTGAGATGGTCGGCAACAACAGCGACATGATCCTGGTGCGGCGTTTTGCGCATGCTTCGTTGCTTCTTAAACAAACGCACACCGCTACCTAACATCCCCACCTCGTGATCGCCCTGCCTTCAGGCCCCGACCTTTGCAATCATGTTTACCCTACGAGGCAAGTACGCAGCCCCATGCCCTCTGCGCTCGCTCGGCATGCCAACACTGCAGGCGACCGGTCGCACATTGCATTGCCGCATAACAGCATTACAGCATTGCAGTTTGAGAAGCTTATTGTTGCGCCTTACCACCTCGGTCTGCTTGGAGATCGTCGGACGGGATGCGCCCACATTGCCCACACGCGCCATGTACAGATACGCTGGACTTTGACGTATCAACCTGCACGCCGTCTGCGCGCATGGCTGTGCCGTGAGTAGCTGGGCCGGCATGATATGCGCGTGCTGGTGTGCACGCCCTGTACGCACGACGACATGCCAAACCTGGCTCGCCTTCACGCGCACAGGTCCTGGAACGCGCAGCCCAACATGGACAGCACCGCCTGGCACAGGTGGTTACGAGTGGGCCACTTGCTTTGATTATGTCAATTCGGCTGAGCGTGCGTGCTGGTGTTTTATACCCGCCGCAGTGTTTACCACATTAAGAACGTCATCATTCCTGAGCTCGAGCAGCAGCTGAACGCTGCTAGCGAGCAAGGCAACGCCACAGTCAAGACCAGGTACAGCATCTGCCAACTTGTACATGCTGTGCTGCTTGCTTGTCTGTGCGTGAGACGTGGGTGCGTGGCCTCGCGCGCCTCCTGCCCAGTGAATGCAGTGCAGCGTGAAGCAGCTTCTCCTGGCATTGACATTTGCTTGAGCGCCAAAATGGCTACTGCCGCGCAACCCTTGCATACCCTCGCAGCATTGCGTCGGGCCTCAAGGGCTGGAAGGACATCCTGGGCGTCCACGAGAAGCTGTATGATGTTGCATTCGCTGACGAAACCAGTGGCCAGCTCCCATCATACACGGTGCGCCAGCGGGTGCCAGTGGATGGGGTAGGGGTTGTGAGGGCTGCGCGCGCAAGAGGTACACAACGAGCGGCACCTTTGCCCAACTACCCATCATCTTATCAAATCCCACGCTGTACAGTTCGGCAGCCCCGACGCCAACGGCCTCGTCCAGCCCATCGTCGACTCTGCCTGGCACACGGTGAGGACGGCATGATTGGGCCTCGCCGGCAGCTGGGCTGAGGTTGTGGTTGAGGGGTGTCAGGCGGAGGAGGCAGGTCCAGCATGCGGCATGTGCGAGTCGACGCCACATGTCGCCACAAGCTGTGGCCCTTGTACGCCTGACTCGCTGGATTGTGCTCTTGATCACAAAGGCGCGTGTTGCTGGTGGTCGGCGCGGGGTCTCCACACACACGCCTGCCCTCCGAAATGCAACGACATGTGTTTTACGTGCGCCGTAACCATTCCTATTCATATTTTATGCTTTCGCTTGCCATACAGCGCATGGACAGGCATGAGAAGCGTGAGAACAAGATGTACGACTTCCGCAGCATTGCCACCGATCGGCTGGAGGAGGTGCGGCACATGAATTTGGGCAAGCGGGGCAGCACCATAGCAAGCTACGTAGGCCAGCCTTCAGTGCCCTGCTGGTGGCCAGACGCGCATAATATCAGTAATGACAATATACTGATCTGCTTGGACGGCTGCAGGACGCCGTGTGGCAGCTTGGCTTCTTTGAAGGGGATGACAAGTACCAGGTGAGTCAGGCCGCCGTGCGGGCCTTCCATTCGCATGCTGCAAGGATCACGCTATGGTGTAATGTCCTCATTCTCGACACCAGTTGACTGGCATGACCCGCCCTGCCCTCCTCCAACTGCTCACACACCCAGCAACTCATGTTGCGGACCCAGGTACGTTGCGTTGATACAGGCCGCACGCAGCCAAGGGCAGTAGGGAGTGGGGCAGGAGGGGGTCCGACGCCTTCCCACTGCTGCTATGCTTACTTGTGCATGTACGCTCTCATCCGGACAACTGCCAGAAATACCTCGAGGAGAGCGGCGCCAATGGCAACACTGTCTTGAAGCCGACCGTGGACGTACCGGGCGGCATCATCGCAGGCCGTCAGATTGACGCCCTGCAGCAGGAGACCAATACAAAGTTCACCAAGTTCTCCTTTTCGGGCGGCGGCGGCGCCTACTCGTACTCGCTCACGTCTGCCAGTACCCTCGCAACCACCATAAAGTTCGGAATCGACTTCAGCCAAACAACTGGTAAGGAGCTGGCGTGGGGTGTGAGGGCGTGGAACAGGACGCAGTCAGGGTTGTCTGCGATGAAGACCTCGTCTCGAGGTGTAGCACGTGGGGACTGCGACAAACAGCAAGAGGCCGTGAGGTTGTCAGAACCGGACAGCAGGCTGTCCGGCCAGTGTCCCAGGCCTCTAGGGACCTCTTGGTGGACCCAGAGAGCGAACATGGCACACCCGGTAGACCAACCAGCGCAGTCGGCTGCATCTGTGGCGATGTTTCCCATCAATTAAAAGTGCTTGCCTTGCCGCTGTCGTGCATGTTACAGGGACGTATGGCAGCGGAGAGGTATGTTGTATCGCTGTCGCGGTTGCATTCTTGCCATGTCTCATTGACGTGTGTGGCACCCTTCTTGATGCGGCTGCCAACGTCCACAGGGGGCGCTCTGGGTCTTTGCGGTCACCTCCGAGGTGAGATACCCGCAGGATACACGTTAGCAATGCGCAAAAAGATGCTGGTTGGGCTGGGTAGTGCCACTGCATTCGTTTGCCACTGCGTGACTTGCGGTCTGCTCGCTGTGGCACCTGCTCCCCGCCAAACTTCGTTGCCATCGCTCTGCTCTACTGCAGGAGGAGTCCGACTACGCGCTCGAGCTCAGCTTTGAGAGCGAGCTGGCGCAGGTACGTGCGAGGCAGGGCGCAGCCTGTGGCCACCTGGGCCTGTCGTCAAGTCTGCCCGCCGCAATGCGGTGATGCAGAGATGCCTGCACCCATAATAGTAACACATTCCATACCCTTGCCGCGTTTGTTGTGTGTGCGCGCAGGAGACATCACGTGAACGCACCGTCTCTGTCACGCTCAGTGACGCCAGTATGGGCGACCAGTTCCTTGTGGCGGTGCGTGCCCTGCTGGGCGCATCAGCAATACCTTTCGTGGCAAAGAGCCAGAAGTCGTACTATTGTGCACAGGGACGCTGATGTCGTGCCGGTGCTGAACCCTTTGCAATCCCCTCGCTGCTCCTTACAGGTCAAGCCCTGCCCCGCCTTCGGAGTGCCCATCTTCAAAACGCTGGCTGGCCGCTCGAGCTGCCCCCACGAGCCCAACACGCAGCAGCGCCGCAAAGCCGTCGTGTCCGTGCTGCCTCCAGCCCTGCAGGCACGTGCTTCTGCAGCACCGGGTGCAGCATGGGTCATGCCGCTGTGCCTCTCGTATCGAATTGCCCTGTACTTGCGCCGCCCATGCAGACCAACGTCAAGCAGGGCGACGCGACTCTGTATGACGTCATTCTGGAGAACCAGTCCGAGACCGACGAGGAGGTGCGTCAGGGCTGCGATGCACTGCAATCCACTCAACCCGCACTGCACCTACTGAAGCTACCTGCAACCCATGATCTCAAGCCTGGGAAAGCTAAATTGCCTCACGTGTACACCACCCCTGACCCACGCGGCAGGTCGAACTCATGCTCATCCCCGACCTGACCACCAACGAGAATGGGCTCTACCTGCAGCTGTTCGGCGCCCCCTGGATCCAGCCAGCCCCTTACAAGCTGCAGCCCCCCCTGGGCAAGCAAGCTCGCAGCCTGGTCAGCGCGCAGTGCAGCCCCAGCAGCAGGTCCATCGCCACCAGCGTGGAGCTGCGGCTGGAAGGAACCTGCGCGGGCGAAGGTGAGGCTGCAGGCTGCGATGCAGAGCGACTGTGTTGCTACGCAAGATTAGAATCAAGAGCTGATACAACATGATGTCATGCGCGCGCCACAGAGTACGGCACCGTCAAGCTCGGCCTGACCTGCTACCGCGGCTGCCCCGAGGTGTCGTGGCAGAGGGGCTGGCCGCCGGTGCAGCCGCTGCTGCTCAACGCCAGCGATGCCGACTCGGGCATGGTAGGCCTCGTGCTGCAGCAATTCAGCTCAC
>BDDC01001821.1:0-19822 GCA_001662425.1 Chlamydomonas sphaeroides | reverse complement strand
GGGGGGGCGGGGTTGGGGGGTAAAGGGCAGAGAATGGAGACGCTGCTCGCAGCCAGGCACCGGCAGGCGCCGGCTCCCTCGCCCTCTGGCCCTTGGACGCCCTCGCGCCCTGGCGTGCCGCATGCAGCCCCCCCCACCTGCGGGCCCGCCTACATCATCGGCATCATCGGCATCATCGGCACCGACAGCCGATGACACAATACCCTATGTATATACTTTTGACACGTAGCTTATTATCATGTGTCGTCGCACTCGCCCGCCAGGCCCGCCTACATCGGCATCATCGGCACCGACCTGGATGTTCATGACTCGATCGACTTCGCGGTGCAGAAGACAAAGCAGGCAAGGGCGCGGGGGGTAGAGCAGCTTGCGGGGCGGGGGTAAGGATAGATGTTAAGCAGGCCCACCGACAGGCGATCGGCACGCGAGCTGCTGGTACGCACGCCGTGCTGCCGTGTGTTCATAATAATAATAATCAACATATTAATCAACATAATAGTCAACATAATAATCAACATAATAATCTGCATGTACGTGTGTGCGGCAGGTGTGCATGGAGACGTACGGCATGGCGCCCGACGTGGTGGTCAGCGGCGACCCGAGGCAGATCATCCCCTACATCCCCTCCCACCTCGACTACAGTGAGCGCGAGAGCGGGGAAAGGCGGAGGAAGGGAGGGGGAGCGAGGGGACGGGCGAGGGAAGGCGATAGCAGGGAGGGGAGGAGGTAGGCGCACGCCGGGTTGCGCCGCTGAGCAGCGCCGCCGCTGAGCCTGGTCGTGCAGCAGGTCCTGACGCCCTGCACGCCCTCCACCCCACACCCCACCCCGCCCCCGCCAGTGCTGTACGAGCTGCTCAAGAACGCCATGAGGTGCGGCCGCCGCTGGAGGTTGTGGCAGTGGGGCGGGGGAAGAGGGCGAGGCGGAGGGGGCCAGCTCGCGACGCTCAGGGGCGGGGGTGGGGGGGTGGGGGTGGGTGGGGTGGCCCTGCAGCCCAGCGCCATGAGGCGTGGCCGCGGCTGCGGCTGCGGGGCCGGGAGGCGGGCTGGGGGCTGGCGTTGTGGCCTTGCGGGCAGGGGTGGGGGTTGGCGTCCAGCTGCCCGCCGCCGGGTGCTGCGGGCGGGGGCCATGCGGCGCTGCTTGGGCCATGCAGCTGCTCCGTGGCGCTGCCGAAGGTGCGGCCAGTGCGGGGCCGCCGTGTGGGCTCGCGCGTCACCCCTGCTGCACCCCACCGCCACCGCCACGGCCCCCGCCCCGCGCCCGCTAGCTGACACGCCGCCCGCCCCACGCGACCCCCGCCCCCTGTCTTCCGCCGCCGCGCGCAGGGCCGTCGTGGAGGTCCGGGTGAGCCGCGTCGACACACACGCATGCACCCCCCCTGCGTCGCCAGCTGCACGCCCCCTCCCATGGTACATCCCCCTCCCGTCCCACAGCCCCACCCGCCCTGTCAGCTGCCGTCCCGCCCCGCCCGGGCCGCCTGCCGCCCCCCGCGCCGCTCCCTACACCCCCGCCGTCCCCACAACCTGCCCACGCGTCCCGCCCCGTTCCCTCCAACATCACAGACCCACTCCGCCCACGCGCCCCGCCTCCTCCCACCCCACAGACCCGCACCGCCCCCGCCATCGGCCCGCCGCCCAAGCTGCCCGCCTTGCACGTGCGCGTGTGCGGGGGCGTGGGCGGCACCCTGACCATCAAGATCAGCGACCAGGGCGGCGGCATCCCGGACGACCTCATACAGAAGGCGCGGCGGGGCGCTGCGGAGGGGGCGGCAGGGGCGGGGGTGGGTGGGTTGCGTGGGAGGCACGCCGCCCCCATGCGCCGGCAGCAGCGCAGTTTGGGGCCGGGGTGGGAGCACGCGACGCCGCCACTGCCGGGACGCCGCCACTGCCGGGACGCCGCCACTGCCGGGACGGCGCCACTGCCGGGACGCCGCCACTGCCGGGACGCCGCCACTGCCGGGACGCCGCCACTGCCGGGACGCCGCCGCGCCCGGTCCGCAGTGCCGCTGCGCCCCAGCGCCTCCGCGGTCTGCGATGCAACCCTTCCCCCCCCTTACGCGCCCGCGCCCCAACCCGCCTCCCTCCCTCCTCCAGGTGTGGTCCTACGGCTTCACCACCATCGGCCGCGGCCCCGGGGCGCCCCACGGCAAGCCGGGCGGCGGTGCGTCCGCGAGCCCGCACGGCGGCGGCCCCAGCACGGGGCCCGACGTGGTGGAGGGGCTGGGCAGCGCGGGCGTCAGCGGAGGCCTGCAGGCGAGCAAGGGCAGCGCATGGCGGGGAGGGCGGGGAACGTTCGGGCGGCGGAAGGGCGCGGGGGCCAGGCGGACGGCAGCCCCAGCAAGGGCCTGCGGGGGCTGCCCAGCCTGCAGCAAGGACCTGCCGCATTGGAATGTCCTGCTGCCGACCTCCCGCCTCCCCCGGCCCACCCCCCTGCCCTACCGCAAGGGCCTCATGCGCGGCCCGGGCGGTGGCGGCGGGCGCTACCAGATGGCGGGGCTGGGCTTTGGGCTGCCGCTGTCGCGGCTGTACGCGCGGTACTTCGGCGAGTGGGGTTGGGCTGGGCGGGGGCGGGAGGGGCTGGGGCTGGCCGGGGGCCGGCTGGGGTCGTGGTTGGGGCTGTGGGTCGTGGGGCAGCTGGGCGGGGAGGGGAGAAGGCGGATGGAGGTCTTGGGGCAGCCCCCCAAAGCCTTGCCTACCGTGCCAACCCTCTCCTGCCCCCGCCACGTCCCCTGCCCTCCCGCCTTGCGCAGGCGGCGACCTGCGGCTGCAGTCCATACCCGGCTACGGGGTGGACGCCTACCTGACGCTGCGGCGGCTGGAGGAGCACGAGGGCACCTGGCAGGAGCGCGTGGACGAGCCGGGGGTGCTGCCCATCAACATGGCGCCCTACTGAGGGGGACAGCGGGAGAGGAGGGCAGGGAGGGGAGGGGTGTGCGGTGTGGGCATGGAGGGAGAAGAGCGCGCTGGCGAGGGGGGGAGGGGCGGGAGGAGAGGGACGGGAACAGGGGCCGGAGCAGGGCCCGGAGCAGGGCTCGGAACAGCAGGGGAGGGGTCGATGGGAGGGATTTGAGGGAAAGACGGGCGCAAGGGAAGGGCCCTGCTGAGGGACTGCGGGTGGTGGCGGGGGGCTGGCAGAGCGGCGAGGTGGCTAGGAACGCGAGGCGCTGTGGCTGTGTGAGCTCTACCGGTTCGTCGGGTGGTGTTAGCAGCGGCAGGGTGCAGGGAGGTCAAGGAATTCATGTATGGCTCGGCATGCTGTGGCGGCGTTATGGCATCGTGAGGAAGGCTGGAGGCGGTGCAGGTGCGAGGGGATGCATTAATGGGGACCGCAGCGAAAGTGCATGCGCAAGACCGAGGTGGGGCGAGGCAAGCAGGACGCATCGGACCCGACGATGCACATGGCCGTACGGTGCTTCAAATGACGATGGTGGCCTTGATGGCCCGGAGGGAGGCAGTGCACTTGCGCACTGGGGCCGCGGGCGCAAGCGCTAGGGTTCGTGGCGCAGCCGGCTGATGTCGCCCATCAGGTCGCGTCACTGCTCATGCTGACGCAGCCTACATGCTCGCGCTGAGCACGATGCAGTCCTTCGCTATCCTCAACTGGCTGTTCAAGTCCAACAATTAGCGCTCCTATCGAGGCATCCAAGGATGGGTCTCGTTCGTTGGGCTTTCCTGTTAGGGCTTCTCACCGTGACAACCTGCTCAGCCACTGCTGTAAGCACGCAGCAGCTGCTGGAGCTGCTGGAGGCGGGCGGTTCCGTGCACGAGATACTGCAGCACATCCCCGATGAGCTTTTGCGCGAGGAACGCTCGCGGGTTGCACGAGGCGTCTTCAAGGAACCTGTTATAAGGGATGGCATTCCTGGCGGGGTTGACTGCGACCCGGTGGACAGGTGCGTGTGCGCAAAGCGTGCATGTAAGCAGCAGTTGTTGGGGCTCCTTGCTTTCGTGTAACTCTGCAGTCCAGCCCTATCACTTTTCTTCGCCCCGATGTGCCACAGGTGCGACAGCAGCAACGTGTGCGCTCGCGTGTGCGCCAGGGGGTCCGTGCGCATCGAGCCCTGGCTGCAGTTTGCGCTCGACTACCAGGTACGCCCCTGATGTGGGCAACCGCGCTGTAGCCATACGCTAGTGGGCCTGCTGCTGACGCAGGGAGCGTGGCCGTCAGGCCAGGCCGGCGCTCTTATGTGCCATTCGGGGGCAGGGGCACCCGCGAGCACGTGCTGTCACGGGCAAGCTGTCGGCCAATGTGATTGTCTTGCTGGCCGCCTGCTTGCTCGGGACGCCGCTGCATCTTATGTTCGGCCAGAGCCCAGCCCGGCGCACTACACCCCTGAGTGCCAACATAGTTGGGAAGACGTCGTGCCCGGGACGGCATGCAGTTGCGCCTGTCCCGCTGCTAGTGCGCAGTCACGGGAGGTGTCAGGTGACGCCGCGCCCCTGGCCTGTTCCCGGCTCCTGTTCCCCGCAGTGGCGCCTGTCCCGCCGCCAGCCGCTGTGCTACGCGCAGCTGTTCGGCACCCACAACACGGCCATCACGCTGGCGGACGGATACGGCATGCACGACGAGCTGTACACGCAGTACCTACGGTACCTGCGCCTCGTGGTACGACTGGACTAGCTCTGTACTCGCCGTACATAAAGTAGGCGCTTAGACACTGTAAGCGCGCCTGTTCCCTGCGGAATGCGAAGTTGGTTTAGAACTTGCGACAGCAATCCCCTCGCCGCGCAACCTGCGTCGCGTGTCCCGTCGTGTCCGCACGTTCCTTGCCCCCGTGTCGGCCAACGCCGGCAGGACTCCAGCCAAGACCTGACGACCAGCAACCAATACCTGTCAATCACGGACCAGGTACGGCAGTGTAGGTGTACATTGCATATCGTGCAACGGCGCCTGTTAGGGTCGGCGCATTCCTGGCCGCGCTTCTCTAACAGCGGTTCCCTGGCGGCGCACGAAGCACCTCACAGCGGCGCTGCAGGATAACAAGAGAAAGAGAGAGAGAGAGAGAGAGAGAGAGAGAGAGAGAGAGGCCACATGCCGCAGAGGTTCCTGGCCTTGATCCCCCACCCCTTCGTGCCCCATCCCCTGACCCCACAGCTGAACCTGGGCGTTCGGTTCGTGGAGGTAGACGTGCACTGGATTCAGGTGCGTACGGCACACGCCACGCCATGATGTACGCACTCCTGGTTCACACCCCGCTGGCCGCTTCGACCCCCGCCCCCGTGCCCATCGTCCCGCTGCCCCCTCAGTCGAGCCTGCGCGTGGCGCACTGCGGCGGCGTGCACTCGCCGCTGCTGAACCGCCTGGTGGGCTGGCTGAGCGAGGTGAGGCGCCGCTGCGGCCCGCGGTGGTGGCGCGGTGGCTTGCCGTGTGGGCACAAGCACGTGCTGGGCTAGGCTACATCAGCAGCATGCCCGGCTGTCCGGCGGAGGGTCTTGACTCTTGAGCCCCAGCCCGCACCCCTTTCAATCACACTCTCTGGCATCGTGAGTCCAAAAACCGTGAATGCCCGCACCCCTGCCTCGTCCCCGGCTGCCCGCCCGCCCGCCCGCCCGGCCCCAGGTGGCGCAGCTGTTTGGCCACCCGCCGGTGCAGTGGGACGCTGAGACGCTGGGCTGCGACCCGTCCATGTCGTCACTGCCCGCCGGCGACCAGCGGTGAGGCCAGCTGCCGTCAGCCGGCGTGGGCGGCATCCTCATGCCCTCATGAGGCCTCCGCGCTCCTGCGCCGCTCCCCTTCAACCCTATCCCATGCCATGCCACCGCCCTTCCCGCCGCCCCTCCCACCGCTCCCTCGCCGCCCCGAAGCCCCTTTGCCGCCGCTCTGTCCGAGGTGGCTGCCTGGCTGCTGGCGCCGGGCCGTGCCGGCTCCGAGTTCATCGTGCTGTACCTGGACGACCAGATGGACCTGGCGGCCTGGGGCAAGGTGGAGCAGCTGCTTGACCAGGTGAGGCCGGCGCTGCCTGGCGGGTGCCGGGCGTGCAGCGAGCGACGTCACGCAGCTGAGGCTGCAACGGCACTGCCGCCGCCGGCACCTCCTGCCGCCGCCAGGTGACGGCCGCCATCGACCCGTCGCTCATCGTCACGCCGCGTGAGCTGAGGGCCATTGTCGCCGCGCGGGTAAGGGGCCTGGCGTGGGGCTTTTTGCATATGAGCCACCCGGTAGTGATGGTGCTGGTGATGCCGCCCTGGCCATGTGGTGCACACGCGAGCGGGCACTTGCGGCCGAGCCGCCCACGACCCCGAGCCCGAGCCTCGTGCCCGCACCCGCTACCAGCTGCCCAACCTGCCAAGCGCCGCCCGTACGCCGCCTGCACCCCGCCGTGCCCCAGGGCAGCGCCATGCCCAGCATCGACGACCTTGTACGGCAGTACGGCAAGCAGGTGCTACTGATGAGCGGGTCCGACTACGGGGCCGACATGGCGCATCTGGCCTTCAACCACCGCTCGCCCTGCAACCTCAGTGAGCCGCTGTTCAGGTGCGGTCCGGAGGGCTTGCGAGTCAGACTGCTGATCGCGCCCTGCTCTGCCCCCTGCCCCTTCCCTCCGTCTGCGGCCGCCCTCCTTACCCTTGCTACCCTCCTCCTGCCCTGCCTCCTGCGCAGGGGCTTCACCGCCGCGCCCAACTGCTCGTTCCGCAGCTGGCGCTACCCCGCCGGCGGCGCGCTGCCCACCATGGCCGGCCGCCTGCTGCGCACGCCCACCTGCCACCTGTCGTACGGCCCGTACAACTGCAGCCTGCAGCGGGGCAGCAACGTGTGAGTGCCGTACCCGACCCAAGCACCTGCTGTGCACTGTCAGCCCCCTCCCAAGATAGCCCTCCGTGCCTTGGCTTCTGCCGTGGGTGCGGTACTGCTGTTAGCTTCCTGGCTGCCAGCCCCTCCCCACCGCTGCCTCGCCTCCCTCCGATTCCCTTACCTCCCATGCCCTCCCTTTTTCCGCAGCCCCCAGTTGGACCCCTCGCAGCTGCCTTTAGCCACCTCCTGCGGCATCAACGTGCCCGCCCCCGACAGCCTCACGCCCGACCTGGCAGCCGCCCACGTGTGGAGCTGGGCGCCCGGCCACCCGCCGCAGGAGCTGCGGCGGCGGAAGGGGCAGGAGGCGGCGGTCGTGCAGGAGGCGGAGGCGCAGGAGGAGGCCGGAGTGCGGGTGCAGGCGTCGGAGGGGCAAGGCGAGGGCGCAGGCGGCGACGTGGTCCGCAGCGCGCGCCGGCACGGCAGGATGCTGCAGCGCTCGGGCGGCGGGCAAGCGGCGCCGGGGGCTGCGGAGGCGGAGGCGGGGAACCAGGTCGGCACGGCGGCGCCGGCCGAGCAGGCGCATGTTGTCGGCCCACAGGAGGCCCCGCAGTGCGCAGTGATGCGCTCCAGCGACGGCCGGTGGCTGGTGGCGCCATGCGAGGCGGCGGCGCTGGCGGCGTGCCGACTCGACTCAGGTGAGGTCGGGGCCAGGCGTCGACTGGGGCGATGTCACACCACCACCAGCCCAGCGCACGGCCGATGGAGCCGGCACGGGGCCCGGTTGCCGGGGGGGGGGGGCGGCGTCGTGGCGTCGTAGCGAACCTCCGGCCCACGCAACCTCTGATCTGTTCTCCGGAGCTACCGGGTGGTGGAACAGCCGTGGCCGCCCCAGCCGTGAGCCCCCGACCTTCCCCTGCTGCGGCCCGGGCCTCTGGTACGGAGGTTGCCGACGCGTTCGTAACACCAATCACACACACCCTGCTCGGTGTCCTTGCGGGCACTCCTGGTTGGACTTCCTTCCGCACTGGCGCACCTAACCACTGCATTCCCTTTACGCCCGGCCGGCGCGCCATCCTCCCTTGTGTTGGTTTTGTATTCCTATCCCACTTATACTGTTTTCTGAACATACCCTGCTGCCGCCCTCCGGCCCCTGCCGCCCACCAGGTGTGGCCCACCTGGCCTCGCCCGACGCCTGGCGCCTGGTGCCCGCACCCGCCGCGCGACACTCCTGGCCCGACTGGCGCTGCCCGCGCGGCTACGTGGCCGGCGCGCCGCACACGCCGCGCGAGGGCCTGCAGCTGCAGCAGCTGGCGGCGGCGGCAGCTGCAGCAGGTGCGGGGCGCGAGGTGCGGGTCGGTTCGGCCTCAGAGATGGGTGTGGAGGAGCGTGAGCAGGCTGTCCCGATGCTGGCATGCGCCGGGTATCTGTCGCGTGTGACAGAGGCAGCAGCTGGCTGGTGGCGCGCGGTGCGGGGAGCGGCGGCGCGTGTGTGGTTGTGGCTGGGCGGTGCGGGTGGCGGAGAGGAGCAGGCGGAGGGGGATGGGCAGGGCGCGGCGGAGACGGCGGGCGAGGGGGGTCCGGCGGTGGGTGAGGTGTTTGTGCGGCTGGCGCTGCGGCCTCCGGCGTGGCTGCCGTAGGGGCGCGGCTGGTGGTGGCGTGAGGCCGCGCAGGGACGCGAGGAAGCAGAGACGCGAGGAAGCAAGGAGATCGAACCGAAGAAACACAAGCGGAAGAGAGTCTGCGGCGGCTGGCGGATGAGCGCCGGCGCCGAGTGGACGGAGGAGGGCGAGGAGGCAAATCACATGAAGATTGAGGAATGGGTCGAGTTGATGATGCACAGGCGCTGGCTGCCAATTGGCGGAGCGTGTGTGTTTCCGGCGCCGCCGCCAGCCGGTTTGTGTGCGTGTGTTGTGTCGAGTGCGTCCCGGTGGACCTATGTCGCAAGCCGATAGCTGCATTGCGGCATATGAACTGACACAACCTGGCTGGTGGCGCCGGCTGTGCGCGCCTGCACGCAACCCACGAGTGTGACTGCTGCATGGGGAGGTGCTGAAGATTTGTTGAGGCCGGCCTGGAGCCACGCACTGGGGGGGCGCGTGCACCCCGGTTATGGGTCGACCTCAGCGTATGCATTTTGTCTACACCTATGCATTGCTACTCTTCTACTGTAGAACCAGCATTGCTTCTCTGCTTTGAAAGTTGCTGCCACGAGCAAGCGCAGTGTTGTACTATTTTGCCTTGTGTGCGCCCGTGCGTGCCCGTGGAGATTGTTGCACGGTGTTGCCTTCTCTGACGTTGCTTGCGATGCCTCTTGCTGGTTGCCGGGAGCGGCGTTGCGGGTGCCCGCTATGACGCCTTGTAAGCCGGTGTCCAAACTTCCGTATGGCAAGGAGGGGGCAAGCGTGTGGGCATGTGTATTTAGACACGATCTCGAGGCATCCTTCGGCTGTGTTCTAGTCCTGGACCCATCATACGCTGTGAGCTACACAACAACGCCTATCCTACCAGTAGCGCACGTCTCGCGTAACAGTCGCTGAAGAAATGCTGCTCGCCCAGCGTACGGCCCTGCCTGCGACCGCGCGCCGCAGCGCGTTCGCTCCCTTCAAGCCCGCGCGCGCGGCACGCAATGTCTCGCGGCGATCTGCCGACCCAGCGGCGATGCAGGTACGCGTGCCGCTCACCAACGTCCTGAGACGGACCAAGTTGCCGCTAAGAATGCCAAAACAACAACCACGGAAATCCGGCTGCCAAGGGCAGCGATTGCCGAAGTGGGCGGCTTCTGCCACGTACTGGGTGGCATGCCCGAATTCCCCAAGCGTGTCGCCAACCCCCGCCCCACACATCTGCAGGAGGCGATGAAGAAGGCGATGTCGGACCCCAACTTCGCAAAGCAGATGGCCCAGATGCAGGAGATGATGAAGAAGCCCGAGGTACAGAAGCAGATGGCTGAGATGCAGGTAAGCACGCCAACAGCTCCCTTGACCTCGCGCTCGCAGCTGTGCCCATTCTACCCACCGTTTGCACAGCTCCACACCGGACGCACGGCCAGGGAGGGGCTGGCAGGCGCCGTGGCTCCCTCACCAGCTGCCAGCCCCTGGCCCCGGCCGCCGCCCGGCGTACTGTCTGCACACGGCGTCGCCGCACATCCTTCAGTACTGCATGCCGGCGAAGACCCCCTCCTCCTCTTCGTGCTGCTCCTGCTCTGCAACCTCCGCCCTGCACCCCGCCCCTGCAGGCCGTCATGGCTAACCAGCAGCTGCAGCAGCGCATGCAGGTGCTCAAGGACGACCCGGGTGCGTGACCGTGTGCTGCCAACCTCCTTGCCACATATGCACATATGTGTTTAAAAATACGAAAGTACAGGGACACGTTCCGCGCATATGCACGTGTGCGTGCCTGCTTGCGGTAGCGGTGCGCGCTGCTGCTGCGACGCCCCCGTGCGCCTGGCCTCTGGCGTCCCAGTGCATGCGCCGTGTCTCGCTTGCCTCCCTGCGAACGGCATCCGACACACGCCGCTCCTGCGAGCGTGCGACCGACGTCCATGAACCCTGGGACCGCGCCCGCAAGCGCTGCTGCCCACACAGCTGCGGCTCAAGGCATCCCCCGTGGCCCCGTGGCGCAGAGTTCAAGGAGATTTTTGCCGACATCCAGAAGAACGGCATGCAGGTGGGCTGACCGCTCGGCAGCATGTCACCGGGGGTTCGCCGGCAGGTCGCCCACCAGGCGCGGATCGGCCCCTAGGCACGGCCCCCCTACACCACGTGCATGCGGTAGCGTAGTTCGGGCAGCGGGCGTACGGCTGGTGGCCGGCCCCGACTTTGTTACCGCTTGGCGCATTGGGCCGTCGCTGTCGCGCGTGCTCATCCCCAGCAGCAGCGAGGCGCCGCGCGGCACCTTGCCTCTCGGGCAGCGGACGATCAGCGGGTGGCGGCGGCGGCAGCAGCAGCGGCCCTGCCGTGCCCTGGTCGTGGGCCTCGTGGCGCAGCGGCCCCACTGGCGCTACCTCAGCCCGGGCGCGGCTCCGCGGTACCAGCCAGCAGGCAGCAGGTGTCAGGCTTCAGGCGCCAGACAGCAGCCTGCGAGTGTGCTGCGCCGGCGCTGGCGCTGACTCCGGCACCGGCGCAGCCACGATCTTGTGGCCCGGCGCGTCCCTTGCGTTGGCGCCGCCTGCGGCGCGCGTCCAGTTCCCTGGCCCGTGCCCTGGTCCGTGCGCCAAGGCCAGCAGCCAGGGTCACGGAGGAATAGCAAAGGCCACGGCGCGGGTCGCGCCGCAGCCGCGGAAGCGGCAGGGCCGGCTGCGACGATGCGACTGGTTGGGCCAGTCGGGTCGCAGCGTTCGCGACGGCCACGCTTCCTGCGGCCCACCTTTGGCCTCTGACACGGCGTGCGTTCACGTCGCGGCGAGCAGCGGATACAGCCCGGGACGCAGCCGTGCCACGACCGCGCCGTGCCGCTTTCGGCGCTGCAAGGCAGCTGGCTCTTGGGGCGACTTGGGTAGCACCGCCGGACCTTGTCCCACGCCTCGCTTCCCTCCGCCCCTCCCCCGCCTCCCTGCGTCCCCAGGCACTCATGAAGTACTACAACGACCCCGCCTTCCTGGCCAAGCTGGGCGACAAGATTGCTGACGTGGTGCCAGCTGGCGGCGCCGCCGGCCCCGCCGCCGCCGCGCCCATGCCCGCCGCCGCCATGATGGGCGGCCCGCCGCCAGCGCCCGAGATCAACAACATCCGAGACGCCGCCAAGTGGGTGATGCTGGAGGGTGTTGGCCATGTCACCTAGTGTGAGCGCCTTGTATCAGGGCGCCCCCCTCACCTCAGCTGGCGGCGGCCAGCAGCGACCCAGCGACGCGCGGGCAGGGAGCGCGGTGGCTGTACGTGCCAGCGGTGCGCCCTGGCGCATTCCTCACATCACGGCGCATATGGCATGACACGGCACATTCCGCACAGCACGGCGTATTACGCACAGCACGGCGCATTCCGCACAGCACGGCGCGATCCGCAAGCACGGCGCACTCCGCATAGCACGGCGCACTCCGCATAGCACGCCGCGGCGGCGGCTTAGAGCATGCGGTGTGGGGGCGCCCGGCACCGCAGGTACGGCGACGAGGAGGCGGTGGAGGACTTCATCGCCATCGGCAAGAACCTCAATGAGCCGGACGCGCAGGTGCGCATGCACGTGCTTCCGCGGGGCCAGGACCCCTGAGCACCAGCCTCATACCAGCCTGCCTCGAAGCAGCCTGGCGTAGCAGTCTTGCGAGCCAGGTGGCCAGAGGCGGGCGTTGCCCACTGCGGCCCCTGCCATTGCGTCGTGGCCATGCGTGGCTTCGTGCCGAGGCCCAGGCCCTGTGCCTGGCAATTGCCATCGCCAGCGCGGCCCCTCGTCGTTACCCCTGCCCAGCGAGTGTGGGCGTAGCGCCGCGGCCTCCGTGTGCACCCAACCACCGCCACTGCCACGCCGGATGGCCGCACCGCCCCCCATTGCAGCCCCGGTGCCACGGTGGGCGCCCCATGCCATGGCGACTTGCACGCGAACCTCACGCTGCTGCCGTACCGCCGCCGTACAGGGCCGCACGGCGCTGCACTACTCGGTGGCGTACGACCACCACGTGATCGGCAAGATGCTGATCGGTGCGTGTGCGGTGGCACGCACGGGTGCTGCACGCTGCACGCCCAGGGGTACGCACGGCCGCGCCCACGCCTTCCTGCGGTCTCAACGCGGCTCCTCGCGTATCGCCCTCCCCTCCTTGTCCCCGCAGACGAGGGTGCCGACCTGGAGGCGCGCGACACCATGGCCAACACGCCGCTGCACTACGCCGCCGGCTACGGGCGCACCGTCATGGCGCGCATGCTGCTGGACGCGTGAGTGCGGCGGCCCCTGCCCCGTTTGTTGGCAACGTCTGACAGCGCATGCGGGCGCAAGTTTGTGATGAGTTCTGTGGCACCTGCCGACGGCTGGGGCTGCGCCGCTTTGCTGCCGGCGGCCGCTGGGGAGGCGGCGGGACCCCCCGGCCGCGCGGCGCGGCCTCGCGTCCGCCGCAGGGCTGCGCCGCAGGGCTGCCGGCCAGGCCGCGAGGGAGGGCTGTCGCGCCCTTCATGCGGCGCTCACGTCGATCGCGCATGCCGTCCTCACGTGTTTCACAAGCCCCCAAACCCTTCCACCCCTCGCAGCGGCGCCGACAAGACTGCCAAGAACAACACCGGCAAGACGGCGCTGGACCTGGCCAAGTGGGTGGCCTGCAGAGGGAGGGGATGGGATGGGATGGGCGGAAGGGGAAGCTGATGGGCGGAAGGGGAAGCTGATGGGCGGAAGGGGAAGCTGATGGGCGGAAGGGGAAGCTGATGGGCGGAAGGTGCTTAGCGCAGCGCTGACAGCCCTCGGGGCTGGGGAAGAGCAACCCCAAGGAGAGGGTTCGAGCCCTTGGGAGGACCGCTGCCCTCATCCCCGGCCCCTGCCCTGGGCTGGAGTGCAACGGTACCCTTGCAGTACAACCGCCCGGTACTCCTTTCTCCCACACGTTACCCACCACCCTGACAGGCTGGACGAGCGCAACCCGGTCAACGCGGACGCCGAGCTGCTGGCGCGCCTGGCATGAGCGCCCGCGGGCGGGGAGCGGCGGCAATGAGGGCGGGTTGCAGCGGAAGGCGGGGGCAGACCCACAGGCTGTTGCGCTACTGGACGTGGCAGCGCAGCAGCCGGGCTGGCGGGAGCCGCGCTGAGAGGGTCTCGGGGAGCGGCGGCGTGCTGGCTGACGCCTGGGCGTGGGCGTGGGGGGCAGCAGGCGCCTCACCGTTCTGACGGCGGGCACACGAGCGCCGAAGAGGCGCATGTGTGTGTTGCGGTGGCCTGGGCTGTGGTTGAAGAGCTGGGGTATGCGTGCGGGGAATGCAGTGTGTCTGAGGAGGTTCTGTTGTGCGGTCGACGCTCAGACATGCCGGGCGGCTTTGCAAGGCATGTTGCATCGTGACATGCGTGGCATCTCCCACCAGCTTAAGTTTGCGTGTTCTGAGGCCTAACACTCATATCAACCACGAAGGCTGCCTTGAAGAGGGATACAGTGGTGGATCAAGGGGCGGCTGGAACAGCGATGGGTGAATCGAGGGGCCGCGGGCGGGTTACGCCGACTTGCGTGCCGCGGCTCAGAGGCCCCAGCTGTATCAGAGAGCGAAGACTTCGAGATGAGGGTGAGGAACAAGGTGGGAGAGCTGCACGACTTGGTCTTCGGGGTCCGGGCCCTTCTGGATGCAATGTGGAACCAGCTCCAAACGGCGCCATTTCTCGAAACAGAAGACACACAGGTAGTCGCACACGTTGGCCTTCCCATACAACTTGTCAACCGCTTGCAAAGAGACGCTTGAGCTAGGGGACGCACCGCGGGAGGCAGGATGTTCGGAGGTGCGCGCTCTCCCTCAGCAACCGCGTGTTGCCTGCTACGACGTCACTTCAGCCAATCTGCGCATAGCAGCTTGGTGGTGCCAAGAGCGCTTGGCACCCGCTGTGCTGGACCGCAGGTTTCCCCTTCGGAGGGATGGGCGGCGGCTTTGGGGGCGAAATGCCCTCTCGCGGACCGCCCAAGAAGATCAACAACACGCGGTACTACGAGCTGCTGGGCGTTCCAAAGACCTCGACGGATGATGAGATCAAGAAGGCGCACAGGAAGCTGGCGCTGAAGCTGCACCCCGACAAGGGTAGGTCCAAAACTTTGCGGGGCTTCTGCGGGTGGGGTGCTGCCCAAGAGGTGCACAGGCAACGACCATGTATGCGGGCTTGCAGGCGGCGACCCTGACAAGTTCAAGGAGATTAACGAGGCGTACGAGGTCCTCAAGGACCCCAAGAAGAGGGAGTTCTACGACCAGGTAGGACCACGCGTGGCCCGGACCCAGCGAGCCCTGGTTGGCTGACTCCTCGTCGGCGCCCCCCGCAGTATGGCGAGGACGCCATCAAGGAGGGCATGCACACCGGTGGTGGCGGCGGCGGCATGTCGGACCTGTTCGAGCAAATGTTCGGTATGGGCGGAGGAGGCGGCCGCGGTGGCCGCGGCGGCCGGGAACGCGAGCGCAAGAGCGAGGACGTGGTGCACAAGATGCAGGTGTCCCTTGAGGACCTTTACAGCGGCTCCACCAAGTGAGTAGCTGCTAGATCTAGAGTGGTAATGGGTAGCTCCGGCGCATGGCAGCGCGGTTTGGGTTGTGATAGTGTGTGTCAGGATCTTGGTGATCTTGCCTCACGTCACGTTTCCTGTGCTACCCGCCGCAGGAAGCTGTCCATGTCGCGCCAGCTGCCCTGCGACGCCTGCAAGGGCTCTGGGTCAAAGACTGGCAGGCGTACCGAGTGCCCGGTGCGTATGCAGTAACCGGTTTAATGGCCGCGACGGTTCGACTACCCTGCGCCGTCTGAAGGGTGCAGCGTCGACTTACCCATGCTGCGCTCGCCACTGTTTCCCTTGAGCCTTCAACGCCTGACGTCTTTACGCCCGCTCTTGCTCGCCGCACGCCGCTCGCCGCAGACCTGCCAAGGCTCGGGCACGCAGGTCCACCTGCGGCCTCTGGGCCCCGGCATGATGCAGCAGATCACCTCTCGCTGCAGCAGCTGCTCGGGCAGCGGCTACACCTGCCCTCCGGGTGGGTGACCGGCCACACGGCGCAGCGCCGTTGCCGCGCGCGACAGTGGGCTGAGCAAGATCAGCATAGCGATGGCGGCCTCATGGCAAGGGCTAGCGCAGCAGCCCACTAAGGCCAGCCATGGGCCCGACAGCGGTGTCGCCGTCCTGCACGGGTGGACTCAAAGGCGTCCGTGCCACTCGATCTACATGCCAGCTGGAGCTCCAGCTGCGGACTGCCTTGCAGTAGCTCGGCCCCGTGCTAGCCCAGCTACTCCGGCTGCCTTGCGTTTGCCCTGGGGCAGGCGGACTCAGCTCTGACCGGCTGGCGCGCATGTTGTCGCTTGTTGACGCTTGCCACGCTGGCTGGGGTCGTGCCTGGATTGTGCGCAATGCCGTTGTGCCGCAGCTGAGGCACCCACAGCAACCCCTGCTGCAGCCTTATGTGGGTCGGCGCATCGGCTCCTCAACCCCACACCCTCTGCTCCCCGCGCCCCTACCCGCAGGCGACCAGTGCACGGCCTGCAAGGGCAAGTGCCTGGTGCCCGACAAGAAGACGTTCGAGGTGCACATCGACGCGGGCATGAAGCACGGCGCGCGCATCACGCTGCGCGGCGAGGCGGGCTGCTCGGAGCCGGGTCTGGCGCCGGGCGACATCATCCTGGTCGTCGTGCAGAAGGAGCACGACGTGTTCCAGCGCGCCGGTGTGGACCTGGTCATGGAGCGCACCATTTCGCTCACCGAGGCGCTTACCGGCTGCAGCTTCAACTTCAAGCACCTGGACGGCCGCGTGCTGCGGGTCACCATCCCACAGGGTGCGTTGCCACGTCCAAGCGCCGAGCTGCGGCTTGGGGCCACAGTGTCGGAATGGGCGGACGGGTGTCGGCTGATGGCAGCGGGCGGCAGATCAGCGCAGGCAGCCGCTCAGCGTGCAGCTGGGGTGCGGCACAGCCGTGCCTGGTGGCCCTGGCAACGCTGGGGCCGGACCAGCTGTGGGCGGATGTGGGTTGCCTGGCCCACCGCGATCGCTATGGCGAGACGTACACAGGGGCCAGCACTAACAAGACCAGCGGCAAACTAGCAATCGGCATAGGGGCCCAGCAATGCCTGACTAGCTGGCAGGACGTAGGGGCTGATCTGCCCTCGACGCGTGCTGTTTCTGACACCGCCGGCGGCATTTACATGCATCGGTGACCCCTCGCTCGTCCTCCCTGCCTCCCTCCCCCGGCCCCCACCGTCCCTCTTCCAGGCGAGGTGATCAAGCCCGGGACATTCAAGTGCCTGAACGACGAGGGCATGCCCTTCCAGGGCCGGCCCTACCAAAAGGGCAACATGTACGTGCGCTTCAACGTGGAGTTCCCCGAGAGCGTCACGGAGGCGCAGGCCGCCGCCATCCGCGCCGCGCTGCCCATCCCCGCCAGCACCTCGGCCAACGGCGCCATGGACACGGACGACGTTGAGGATGTGCACAACATCACCAGCGTCGCTGACATTGAGAGCGAGCTCAAGTCGCGCGTCAACATCGCCAAGGGCACGGAGAGCTACGACAGCGACGACGACGACGATATGCCGCGCGGGCAACGCGTGCAGTGCGCGCACCAGTAGAAGGCGGGCGCGCTGCGAGAGCGCGTGCGGGCACCGGCGGGGTGGCAGGGCGGTGCGGCAGGGGTGCGGGCGGGGGGCTGGGAGCGCGGGGGCGAGGGAGGCAGAGCTAGGGCTCGGGGGATGTGGGTGTGTGGCGTAGGGTGCAGCTTGCTGGGCGAGGAGCGGCGGTGTGGGGCGGTGGGGCGCGCTACGATGCCGCACCAGATGTGAGCGTTGCTTGGGGACAGGAGTGCCGCACCTATATGACTGGGTGCATGTGCTGTTTGGGGCTGCGCGGCGGGGGCGCGTGTCTCAATCTTCATTGGCCCAAGCGAGGCGCTGCGTGATACGTGCGTGTGCCGTGGCGGCTTGGTTGCCCATCGTGCGTTGGTTCAGGTGGAGGCATGGACCAGGTGTGCGAGGAAGAGCCACTGAGCGACATTGCTGGGCGGGCGCTAGGCAGCGGCTGGCTGGATGTGGGCTTTGGTATCGGGGCCAGTGCTCAAGGCTGCATCGCACACGGCTACATGCGCGGGAGGCAGCGGCGGATCCTTGCACCGCGCTAGGCGGTCCGTGCAAGCCGCGTCTTGTCGGTGTCTCGGCAAGCGCCGGCTGTTGTGTACCATGCGTCCTGTCGTATTCAATGAGCGGAAGCTGAACCCTGAGTTCCAAAAGCTTATTGTGGCGCACGCGCCCTGCTCTGCACACGTCAATCTCCGCAGCCGCATTCACTCTGTGCCCCGACAACGAAGTGTCCGTCTGAAAGATCCGTGCGCTCGCATGCTGTCATAAGCAGCGCCCCGATCATCCCAGCCACGAACATGGCCGGCAACCCACACCACCACGCTGCTTGGTTGCGGTTGCTGGATGTGGGCTTCCGTGCGTGTTGGGGGTCACGCCATAATACACTAGGCCCGTAAACCTAAACGGACCGAACCGCCCCCCCTGTAGCCAGCAGCAGGAGGCCCTCATGGCCAGCAGTTCACGACCCGCGCCGCCCTGCTGCCGCGGGAGGGCAGGAGCGCGCGCCACGGCCCTCGAGTTTAGCCCACCGCGCAGCGGACACCCGAGTCGATGGCATTGCCCGCCCAAGCCGGCCGATGACCAACACGCACCGCCTGTGACGTGGGTGACGCCCCACGCCGCCCACAGCTACCCACAGCCCTTCCTGGCCGCCCGTCTCAACCCGCTCAGCTACTGCCAGATCTCGCTCCATCGCATGAAGACGACGGCCGCCAACAGCATGGCCCTCCCCCACCCGTTCAGGTTAGGGCTTGGGCCCGGCCCTGTCCGGTCCCAGGTTACGGGGACAGCGAGGCGCCCTGCCTGACGCAGCAGGTTGTCGATGGGGCTCCACGGGGCTCCACGGGGGTGCGTGCGCGCGGCGACAAGGCTGATGAAGTAAGGGACGAGCAGGGGCGGCTCGCGCGCGTCTGCTGCTGTATCCCCCAGGCACACAGGCAGATGCCGGTGCCGCTGCCTCCGGTCGATCATGCAGCGGCGCTCAGGATCGGCACGCACGTCGTCTGGCCGACATCGGCCGCACCCGTGAACGTGAGGAATTCGTAGGTCGCGCCCGTGGCGCCCCTCTGGATGTTGAAGCCCTCACCCACGGATAAGTTCCATCGGGTAACAACGCGGCACAGACTGTCGTCGACGCATGCGGCGATGGCTGCGGGCCAGCCCACGAATCCCAGCGGCGTGAAGCCTTGCATCCTGATCACGGACCCGGATGGCCCGCAGTGCCCCGTGTTCTCTGCGCATAGCGGCACAGCGACATTCACGCACGATGTCGATAGATGCGCCGGTCATGCAAGATTAGCAGCAGCTGTAATCGTGTCTAGCCAGGCACGCATGCAGCAGCGCCGGTGCAGCGCAGCGCAGCGCATGTGTGTGCGGAGGTGTGTGCGAGATGTGTGAAGAGCAAGGCGCAGGATAACACGCCAGGTGGCTGGGCCATATGGATGGTGCGTGATCCCAGGTTCGTTGTCCTCAGCAGCCAATCAACGGCTGTGGCGCTAGCGCTAGCCAGGGCTGCCACAGCCACCCTGCAGCACGCCGGCCCATGACGTACGAAGCTGTAGCCCACGTGCGGGTCTCCATCGGTCTCACCCGCGCCGTTCGGCTTGATAAAGCACGTCCTGCAGCAGCCGAAGGGGCGGGCAGCAGGCGCAGGAGGCGCGTGGGTGGCTAGGTGAGTGAGTGGGCCATCTATCCAGTTGCGTCTGCATGCAGCTGCGTGCGTGTGCGTCATGGTGAGCAGTGCGTGTGTTGCTAGCTAGCTAGCTAGCTGCAGCGCGGGCGGCGTTGATAGCGATGCTCGACGCAACGCAACGAAACTCAATCGCTGCATGGATGCGTGCGCCATGCATGTCGCTCGCCGGTCTGCTGGCTCACGTCGAGTGGGGTGCATTGGCTGAGCTCCCAGGCAACCAGCCGGAGCGCAGCGTGCAGCTCTGGGTGGCGCTGGCATAGACGAAGAAGTCGCAGCTGCTGGTGTCACGGCACGACTGGGGGTAGGTCAGGGCAGGCAGGAACCAACACAGCAGAGGGGCACGTAGGCACGAGCGGCGGGTGGGCTGGGCGGGGTTGGGGAGACAATGGCCCGTCCGCTAGGTCAGGCCTGCTGCCGCAGTAGGCGGGTCTCCGTGTTATCAACCCTCAAAGCCTTGATCGGCGCACACCGAATTGCAAGCAGCGACGACCAGCCCGGCGGCCTGCTCACCTGCGCGCAGCCTGCCTCGGTGAGCCCGACGCTTGGTGAGCCAACATCCGTGCCTGCGCCGTTCAGGGCTGGTATGCAGCCGCGCGCGAACGCCAAAGCAGGAGCGGGAGGCGTGGGGGCCGGAGGAGGGGGCCGGGGAGGAGGCGGGGGAGAAGGTGGGGGCGGGGGAGGCGGCGAAGGTGGGGTG
>BDDC01001820.1:0-17198 GCA_001662425.1 Chlamydomonas sphaeroides | reverse complement strand
CGGCGCCCGCCGCGGCGGCTGCGGCGGCCGCCGCGGCCGCGTGGGTTGCGCCGGCTGTGCTGCCCCCAGCCGCCGGGCCGATGCCGGCGTAGAGGCGGAGCAGTGTGGACCCGGGCGCCGCCTCGTAGCGCGGCATGGCAGCGCCCCCGCCTGCGTCCGCTGGCCGCTCAGGCGCCCCTGGCGCGGCGCGGGCGGCGTTGGGCGCCGGCGCTGTAGCCAGAGGCGTGTCGCCAGAGCCCCAGGTTCCGCCGCTGGTGGTGTTGCCGGACGAGCGGGTGCCACCATCTTCTTCGGCAGCGACCTCGTTCTGCGCCGGCTGCAGCTGCGCGTACGAGGAAGGCTGCATCAGCTGGCGATGGCCGCCGACTGGCCTGGTTACGTTGCCGTGTCTCTCTACGTTGGCTGCATTCGTTAGATGTACATTCGTTGATTGTCTGCGTGCGCAGGGGCGGCGCAGGCGGGTTAGTTCGCGCGGGCCCGACGGCGGCCTCTTGCGAAGCGTAACAACACGCCGCAGTTCCCCCATGTGCGAGCATGTCGGTTCTGAGCTCGCCAGGTCCGCCAGCAACGTGCGGAACGCGGCAAGAGCCGTCATAGCCTCGAACAGGATACGAGCACGTACCAGCTCAGAAGGCTCCCATGACATCAAAGGGCGGCCAGAAGGCCTCGAGAAGTGCGCCGCGGTGTCGCGAACTAGACCGCAGAGTACAACTACACACTGCGAATTCATGCCGCCCCAGGCCCGACTCGTGATTCCCATTTACGGTGCAACACGATAACGTGAGGATCCTTTTCTATTCACGGCCCTCTTCTGCACGAGCTGACGTTAGAAGCGTTGCGGTCATGACGGTTTTGCGGCTCGTGCGGCGTTTGCCCGTGACCAGCGTTTAAGTGTGCCGCTATGAGTGCGCTTGTGTCGCTATTCGTAATGGCATTTAACCTCTGCCAATCTGAGGCAGAGGGAAGAAGCAGGCCGTCCGTGAGCCACTGCCACGGACTCGCCCGGCGCGAGGGTAGGCGGGACCAGGAGGACCTCCTGGGCGGGACGTTTCCTTGGAACTGTGCCCCGCCGCCAGCTCCTGCAATCGAGAGGCGGCCATTCCTTTGCACGCTAGCGTGCCCCGGCATGTCCGGGTGAAGGGACCAGGGGTCGCGTCCCAGACAAGTTCCGGCCACTGTGACGTAGAGCGCTGATTGAGAGGGTGGTTGGCGCCTGCGCTCCAACGCCTCAAACTGAAGTAGCCCAATTGGTGGGGGGGCCGGCAGCCCCAGACAGAGAACGGATTGGGGCTGCGCCCCTGTTCCCATTCTGAAGGGGACTACTGGTCTTGTAACGGTGGCGGCCGGGGGCCAACGCCCACACACTAGCGCGCCTTGCGTCCAGGACGCCCTGCCACAGCTCACTCGCGATGAGCCACTGTGACACATACTGCGGGTGGCGTGGGAGGGCTGCACGGGCTATGGGTTTGGGGGTCACCCCCTACATGCACGCCGTTTACTCGCACTCACAAGCAAGGGAGGTTCAGGGGTTTGGCTTCGTTGTTCCTTTAACGGAGGGCCGGCCCACACTGACCCATCCCCCGACTCGCTAGGTACCGCACTGAGAGGGGTACTGAGGCGGGCGGCCGCAGTTAGACGCGCAAGGCGCCACCCGCTGTGCTCCCAGGTGGGGCCCCGGGCCATGCGGTCCTTGTGAGCGAAGCCCGCACGGCTCGCCAGGTCGCCCCTGCCACCCGTTTGCACGCCGGCGCCCCGGTCAGGAGGCTCCTGGCCCCGGCTGGTTGTGATCGCTATGGCAGCAGCTTTTTGCCGCGATCGGCACTCTGCCCCGCCCCATGCGACCGTCCCCGCATTCGCCCCCACTCTCAGTGTACAGGACACCTCTCAAGCGCCACAGGGCATGTGGATGCGGCGGGAGGCAACCCCGCGCGCCATGAGGCGGGGGGAAACCGCAGGGGTAACCCGATCCGATCTCACGTACGAGGGGTACGACAGGCTGGCAGCTCCTTCATACTGCCCGGCGCGACATGCTAAGGCCACTTAGTTGCAATGAAGCTTCTCAGGGAGGTTCGAGACCTCCTGGTCGCCGTTCCACCTGTGACTCTGCGTACGCGAGCCTAGCTTCCCGCTAAGGTTCACCCAACCCTCTTAGCCTCGTCGTCCTCGTCACGTCCATTAGCCATGAGCGTGGTGAGTCCGGGGATGCGGGGAACTGCTGTTACACTCAGTCCCCTTGCGCCGTTTCCCTCCCATCATTCCGTGGCTCCGGTGCTCCCGCGGAGTGGCCCCTGGTCGCTCCGCTCGTCCGTCCGAAGTTGCAGTCCGTCCGTGGTTGTACATGCCT
This sequence comes from Chlamydomonas sphaeroides, assembly GCA_001662425.1. Lineage (NCBI taxonomy): Eukaryota > Viridiplantae > Chlorophyta > Chlorophyceae > Chlamydomonadales > Chlamydomonadaceae > Chlamydomonas > Chlamydomonas sphaeroides. Next base: position 14,854 of record BDDC01001820.1, on the reverse strand, counting down.
TGCCATTGTGTGGGGGCCTGGTCATTGGTAACCCACCCGCCCCCATCCCCTCGCCTGCGGCCCACGTCCCCTCTGCCCTCATATGCAGAGGTAATAAGCTAGTAACACGACGGTCTGTTGGCTTCGCTCATGCAAGCCAACGGCGGAGCGCCCTTGACACCCCTGGCGTGCCTCCTCCTCCAGCTCCTCCTAACGTCTAGGCGAATCGGAGGCCCGGTGCCGGCCAGGGCCGATGCTTCCACGCCGCGAAGGCCCTACCCGAACCGAAGCAATCCAGTGAGTCCCTGCGCTGCCAGTGCTGGCGGTTACACTGCATTGGTACATGTTGCCACCTGCCGGACGCTGACGACGGGCAGCGGCCAGGGTCAGGCGGTAGCACCGAGCGGCACCCCCCGTGCGCCCTTCACGTTGCCGTGCCGGCCCTGCGGCCCGCCACCACTCGCGGTGCCCTGGCACCTCCCGCCTGCCCCGCCGGTGCTCACCCAGCTGGATAGCCGCCACCGCTGACCAGCCCAGTGGCAGCCGCCCATGGCCGCAACGCGGCGCCCCTGCCAGCGGCACCGCAGAGCACCGGCGCCCCTGCCTCTCCTCCCGCCTGCAACCCTGGGGCCAACAGCAGCCAGGGCACACCGCCACAGCCCCGATGCATCCCTCGTCACACTGCCGAGCGCCCCAAACCCCCACGCGGCTGTCCAACCACCGCGCCGAGCCCCCTCCGTGCGCTCACCGCCCGCTGCCTCTCCTCAACAAGGACCCCGCCAGCTCTGCCGATGGACCGCTGCCCCGGCGCTGCATCAGCCCCGCCAGCCGGCTCCCCTGCCCCCCTGCCCCTCCCCTCCTCCTGGCCCGGCCTGCCCTGCCCGAGGGCGGGGCGGCGGCGCTGCTCCGGCATTAGCCGTTGGTGTAGTCGGGCCGGTCGTGGTCCAGCAGGCTGCGAGTGAATGCGGGGCGGGTGGGGGGCCGGCATGGCGCTGGAGGTGAAGCGGCTGAGAGGGGGCGGGCGAGGGGAGATGGCGCTAGCCAGCGGCGGCGGTGGATTGCCGTTCGCCAAGTGGGCGGTCGCCGCCTGGATCGTGACGCTGTCAAGGTGCCCTCCGTTCGCCATCATTGGGGGGTAGGCATCGGTGCATACCCGCCCCAGCGCCAACGCAACTGGGTTGCGGGCCCCTGCCTACTCCCCGAGCCGCGCCCTGCGCTGCCCCCGACCCTCAGCCTCTACCGCCCTCCCTGCCTGCAAACCCCCCCCCCCAGCCCCTCCCTGCCTGCCTGCCCCCGGCCGCGCCCCCCCACCTGCGCGAGTGCTTTACGATGGCCCGCCCGATAGCGTTGATCCAGTCCTCCTGCGGAGCGGCGAGCGATCAGCGACACACAAGCCTCAGGCGGCACACAGCGGAAGCGCGAGAGGCCAGGCGTCGGCGGCGGCCTGCGGCGGCCGCCACGAGCCGCTGGCCCCACTCCAGGTGAGCGTGTGCGCGTGTTGCACACAGGACATTGAGGCACACCGCATGCCGCGCTACCACTACACACGAACTATGAGAAAAAGGGTTGTAGCCGCCCGCTGCAACCGCGCGCCCCCTTGCCCCGCCCCCTCCGACACCGGCGACCGCACCTTGTCTTTGTCGCTGTCCGCGATGAAGAACATGCTCTCCGACTGCGTCGCGATCTCAAAGGCGTTGGCCCGGTTGAGGCTGTCCTCCGCGCCCTTGATGGACAGGCACTTGTTGACCTGCGCAGGAGGGGGGAGGGCGGGACGAGCGGCCAGGGCGGGTCGGCGAGGGAGGGCCCAGGCGTACTGCGTAACCCCCATCCCCAAGGGGCTCAAGCGTTCGGGCTCGGGAGCCCAGACCCACACAAGTGCGAGCGGCGGACACCGTCCGCTTGCTGGCAGGTTCGCGGCATCCCCTGCCCGGCGCCCGGCTGGATGCTGGGCATCCATCCCACAGCACCGCCCTCGTCGCAGCGCTAACAACGGCAGCCACCGCGTGTTTGTAGACGGCAGCCGTGCGCTGCGACCGTACGTCTGCCGCACCCAGGGTGGCGGGTGGCGGAGCTACGGGGTGGGGCTAGTGCGGGTGAGGCCGCGACCAAGGGCCGGGCGCAGGGTGAGCCTGGTGCCCCGTAGGCGCAGGTGCGGGCTGACGGCCGGGCGGAGAGGGGGCCCGCAGAGGCCGGACATGGTCGGGTTTCGCGGACATGGATTGGATGTTGGGTGCCGGATGGCGTGGGCGTTATCCTGCCCGATGGGAACGAGGGTTTTGGGCACTCACGTCGATGACACCGCGCGGCACCGAGTCGGGCGTCACCACGTCGCTCTTAAACCAAAAGATCTTGCCCTGCTTCATCACAAACCACCTGGGCAAGCGAAGCGGGAGGGTGTGGGGACAGGGCGCGGCTGGGCTGTTCACAACAGTCTAGGCATTTTTTTGTATGGAATAAGAATGCATGGGGACACCTGACTCTCCGAAGTTGAGGGTTAGAGCGCAGCATTGGCAGGTTGCGAGCTTCATGGGGTCCCAGTGCCGGGGCCGTGTGCACCGGGGATGGGGCACGGGGTGGGGTCGGGTAGGGTGTTGCGGGATGTTCTGCGCGTTAGGCAGGACCGCCACACCCAGCCACGCCGGAACGGCCCGGCGTCGCACCTGCGACGCCACGTCTTGATGTACTCTCCTGTAAGGTCCAAGTGAGGGCGACGAGGTCGGGTGCGAGCTGTTCTTCGTCAGGCGATGACAAGAAGCACCTGCCTCTCCTCGCACCTTGCTTTTGCAACCAGCCGCAGCGCTCCGGCGAGTGCCAGAACTCCACTCCGCCATAGGTCTCCTTCGTGGATTTGCCCCACAGGGCCTGCATTGCTTGTAAAGCGGTCCCAAGCTCGAGCGACAAAGCTTACGCTATGCTTGTGCCTTCAAATTAGCTGGTAGGCGTCGCCGCAGCGCAGTGACGCGTGGAGCCCTAGGACAGGACGTTGGGCCTGTTTCCGTGAGCCTGTCGTTCTGGTCAGTGCACTTTGCTGCAGTGCTGGCTTGATACACGAGGGGGATGTGAGCCGTGTATGGGCAGAGGCGCGCAGCATGCTGATGGGCAAACCGTGTGGGGGAGACGGCTCGGGGAGAGCCCCGAGACGCCCCGAGCTGCCTCGGGCAGACGAGAAACGGCCAGGAGCTGCCGCGGATGCGCGTTTCCTGCGTTATCTTGCCAATGCATGGGGACCTGTAAAGCCTGACACGACACGCAAGGCTCCCGCGTTGGGGCCCCCATGGGCGCTGACGCACAGGGACGCGCAGGGGCTCAGGGGAGCTCCCCTGCAGGGGCTCCCCTGCCGCGGCGAGGCTCCTGCTCGGATGTGTGCAGGTACGACCATCACGGGGCCGGATGGCAGCGCCCTCACACATCCCCGAGCGGTGTACCCCGCCCCGCCGTGTCGCCCCTTCGCGCCGGAAGATATGCGGTCGCGAGCTCGCGACACACGCTCGTGTGCGGCCAACTAGGCAGGCGTGCCACTACACTGTGCCCCGCACACCCAGGCTTAGCAGAAGAGGCGCAACAACTGCCCGGTTCCGAGGAACGGCGAGTCCCCTGACCCTCCTTGACGCGCCCTGACGGCGAGCGAGCAGAGACCGACAACTCGTGTTTCAGCGCGACTTGATCTCTCGGCTTCAGCCCTTTGACGACATCTGTCAGCAGGCGGCCGCGCCTGGTTCGCGCAGCACGTCCGGTTGCAGATGCTCCCTTGCGCCGTGAAGCTTGCCGAGCGCGCTGGTTGCGCTGAAGCAGGCATTGGGCCATGAGGCTGCAATGTGTTACTGTATGCGTGCGTGTGGCAATTCGCGGAGGGGCGTGAAGGAGGGACGTCTGAACCGTGCTGTACGGCAGGGCGTGGGCGACCGGGCACAAGACCGGCCCGCTCGCTCGCAAGCGTCAGCACTTGCAACCAACCAGCGAGTCGCCTGTCAAGCCGCTGCTCTGAGCCTTCGCCGCCAAACACGTGCAGCGAACCCGCATTCTCTCGCCGACAGCGCGTTGTTTGCAGCAGTTGCTCAAAATGCAGAACGGACACGCCGAGGTCTATGACGGTGCGCGCCTGTACAATGCGACGCTGTCGGGATGGCGCCCTAACGCAAGCTTCGGTCGTTGTGCAGGCTTCACGGCCTTCCAGCTGTTCAACCAGGGTGTGTGCTACACCTACGATGATGTCATCTTCCACCCTGGCCACATTAACTTCGCCGCGCACGACGTGAGCGATTCTTGCCGGCGGCACGTTGCAGGCTTCGCGTGCGCCGCGCCCTGACCTTATACTCTCCGCGCAGGTCGACCTCACCAGCAATGTGACCAAGAACATCAAGCTGCGCGTGCCCATCGTGTCCTCGCCCATGGACACCGTGACGGAGGCCAACATGGCCATCACCATGGCCACGGTGGGTCCCCCTTGCCACCTCGCCTGTTCGCCCAAGCTGTCCCCCCTGACTGCGTGCCGCCTCCCATCCCCGTGCACATGGCGCCCCACGCGCTCGCCCTCCTGCGTGCGCCCTCGCCCGACTGGCGCCCTGCCCCACCCCACCTATGCGCGCCCCCTGCCCCGTCCCTCGCAGCTCGGCGGCATGGGCTTCGTGCACTACAACAACACGGCCGAGGAGCAGCTGCGCCAGGTGCTCAAGGCCAAGAGCCACACGCCCGGCTTCATCGTGGAGCCGGCCGTGGCGCGCCCCACCGACACGGTGGCCTCGCTGTACGAGCTCAAGGTGGGCGGGGGCCGGGCGGGGAGGGAGTGCTGGGCTAGGCAGGGCTGTGGGGGTCGGCAGCAGCAGCCAGGAGCGTCAGGGGGCAGCTGCACGGTGCGGCCGCTCAAGGGTGCGTGCAGCGGCTGCGCGACACCGTGCCGCCCCACACCCCCCACGTCGATGAGGGGGGGCTCCACGGGGCACCCCTAGCCGCAGCGCCTGCCGGGCATGCCGAACCCTCGGAGTGCTCGGTTGCCACGGCCGGCGTTCCTTCTCGTTCCATCCCAACACTACACATCCCGCTTCCTTCCCACCACCTCTGTCCGCCCCCGCACGCGCCCCCGTGCCTCCTCCCCTCCCGTCGCCCCTCCGCTGCAGGTCGCCCGCGGCTTCAGCAGCGTGTGCGTCACCGACACTGGCGCGGTGGGCGGCAAGCTGCTGGGCATCGTGACGACGCGCGACATTGACTTTGTCAACGACCGCCTCACGCCGCTGAGCGAGGTCATGACCTCGGACCTCATCACCGCCCCCGAGGTGCGCCCCCGGGAGGGGGCCGCAGGGAGGGGAAAGGGGGCAGGCAGCAGCAGCCGCAGCGGGGCGGTGGCACGGGCATGGGAAGCAGCTAGGGGAAACGCGTGGGCCGGGCATGGTATGCGGTCGGGGTAGGGGGCGGGAGGTGCATGGGATATGGGACACGCGGTGGCAATCCGGGGCCGGCCACCGGGAGCAGCCCTGTGCCAACATCAGCAGCCGGCGAGCAGTGTGCGGCGGTGAGGACGGTGGGCTGGAGGGAGCGCCGTGGGCTTTGCCATGCAGGGCCTCAGCCGTGAGACCCACCACCTCGCCTTCCTGCTCGCACTAGCGCCTATCCCCACACTCGGCTTGCCTCTGACTGTCGTTTCACCCTCGTCTCCTCCACCCTTCCCCTCCTCCTCCCAGGGCACCACCGCCGACGCCGCCGCGGCCGTGCTGAAGAAGGCCAAGAAGAACAAGCTGCCGCTGGTCAACGCCGCCGGCGAGCTGGTGGCTCTGGCCACGCGCGGCGCCTTCCTGGACGCCCGCAACTTCCCCGCCCCGGGCGCGCCGTCGGTGGACGCGGCCGGCAAGCTGCGCTGCGGCGCCGCCGTGGGCACCCGCGACAGCGACAAGGAGCGCGTCAAGATGCTGTTCGAGGTGGCGGGCGTGGATGCGGTCATCCTAGACAGCAGCCAGGGCGACAGCACCTACCAGGTCAGGGGGGCGGATGGGGGGCAGGGCAGGGCGGGGCGGGGCGGGGCAGGGCGGGGTGAGGCAGCGCAGGGTACAGGTTCGAAGGTGGCGCCCGAGACAGGAGGCAAGGCTGCGGGAGGTCGCAGCGCGGGGCCCCTTGTTGGTCGCGCATGAGAGTGGCAGCTGCGGGCCTCGGGCGGCGCCATCATCCTCATCCTCAAGCAGCATTGACAGCAGTGTGCCGCCGGTCGCTCGGGCGGTGCGCTGACGCCCCCTGGATCGCTCCCCGCCCCCTCCCCATTCCTCGCGACGGCTGCAGGTGGAGATGATCAAGCACATCAAGGCCGCGCACCCAGGCCTGGACGTGATTGCCGGCAACGTGGTGACGAGCGCGCAGGCGCGGCGCCTGATCGAGGCGGGCGCGGACGCGCTGCGCGTGGGCATGGGCAGCGGCTCCATCTGCACCACGCAGGAGGTGTGCGCTGTGGGCCGCGGCCAGGCCACGGCCGTGTACCACGTGAGCCGCGTGGCCAACCAGCTGGGCTGCCCCATCATAGCCGACGGCGGCATCCAGAACAGCGGCCACATCACCAAGGCGCTGGCGTTGGGCGCGGGCGCCGTCATGTGCGGCTCGCTGTTTGCGGGCACCACGGAGGCGCCGGGCGAGTACTTTGTGCTCAACGGCCAGCGCGTCAAGGTGGGGCCGCAGGGCCGCATGTGCTGTGTTGCGGTCAGGCGGGGCGGGGGTGCGGGGCCTTGCAGCGGGAATTCGCGGGCATTGGGGCTTCGGCGCCGGAGGTGAGGGCCCGAGAGGTGCGCAGCTGCCCGAGTCCCCTGGTACCCCCCTCGCTGCCCCCATGCCCTGGCCCCTCCGCAGAAGTACCGCGGCATGGGCTCGCTGGAGGCCATGGCCAAGGGCAGCGAGACGCGCTACCACAGCGACACGCAGAGCCTCAAGATTGCGCAGGGCGTGTCGGGCGCCGTCAAGGACAAGGGCAGCATCCGCAAGACGGTGCCCTTCCTGGCGCAGGCCGTCAAGCAGGGCTTCCAGGACCTGGGCGCCGACAGCATCGCCAAGGTGCGCGACATGCTGTACGGCGGCGCCATCCGCGTTGAGGCGCGCACGCAGTCGGCGCAGGCCGAGGGCAACGTGCACGACATGCTGGCCTTTGAGAAGCGGCCCTGGTAAAGGCGATGGTTGTCGTGGTGGTGCGGTGCGGTGGTGTGCTGGCAGGGGAGCTGGGGTGGGGGCGGGCAGCGCGGGCGTGCAGGAGCAGCGGGGTGTAGTGGGTAGCGCAGCGGGCGGACGTTGAGACGGGCGGCGCGGCAACTTTTGGCGCAGTAACCAACATAAATTCTTGGTACCGGCGTGCCGCCGGCGCGCGGCAGCTACGCTAGCTAGGCAAGTGACTGTGTGACGGCGGCGGCGGTAGGTGACGGCGGTGATGATGGCGCGCGGGTGCTGGTACCGTAGTAGCTAGGGCGACACGCCTTGCATTGCAGCGATGATGCGGTGGTGTCTGCCAGACGGTGGCGCGCCGAGGGCAGCCCTGGCGTTGCAGCCCTCTCGAGGCGTGTGCGGTGCTCATCCGCGTGCTGCTATTGGCTGCGGCGCCGCCGCTTGCGCGCCCCGTCTGTTGTGCGGGAGGCGCGCGGCGGCGGGTGCTGGCCGCTTCCTGAGGCGTGCAAGGCTCGCGAGGATGGCTCTTGCAGTCGGTTGAGATGGGCGCGAGCCGCGAATGCGGGACACATGAGCACACGTGCAGCGGCGCGTGTAACACGCGACAGGTGGCGAACGCGCCCCATGCCCCGTCCACTCCTGTCGGGCGCCAGCGGCTGAAGGACCTCGGTGTAGCAGTGGACACTCGGAGTCCTGAAAAGGCGTTCCAGGGAGGAGGTCTCCTGGCTCCAGGAACCAGGATTCAGTGGACCGCTTCTCTGGATAGCAATATGCTGCGCTTCTATCTATCATTCGGCGGCAAACTCCAGGAGGGGCACGATGGTCTACGAACTACTGACAGAGAGCGAATCGTGCCTGCTGTACAACAGCGGCATCCATCCCAGCAGCATGAGCAGCCGTCCACACCGCCCCAGCCGCCGCAGCATGCCGGCCCACTGCCCACTGCCCGCGCACAGCGCAGCGCCCAAGCAGCCACCAGCCCAGCCCACCCGAGTCTCTTAACTCCACGGTTCTTACACAAACATCCAGCCCGAGTGGCCCCGGCCCTGCCTGCGAGCCACTGCGCCATGCACAGTCCAGAGGCCATCCACGAATCCCCACCCATGTGCCCTGCTCTGTGCGCGCTGCTAACCGGACGCCTCCACTCAACCAGCCCTGGTTCATCCCGTCCCGAGGCTGACATCCCGTTCCGAGACTTCAGCAGCGCGCTATGGCACGCCCTGCCAACGTGCATGTCGCCATTCCATAGGCGGTTTGCCAACAGCATGGCCGGCCGGCCGGCGCAGGGGTGTTAGCAGCACCCTCCGCGCGCCGGCGTCCCAATGGACGTGATCGAGATTGGGACCTCAGAAGACGTGACAGAGGTTGTAGAAGATCATCCAGAACAGGATGTACGATAACAATGTTGTGGACGAGAAGGAGCCGTGGAAGAGAAGGTTGTTCCTGCAGGCGTGAGGGCAACAGCAAGGCTGGCGTCAGCAGCAGCGCCTTGGCAGCACGCAGGTTGGCGCTCGGCGGCGCCCCTGCCCCAGGCAGCTGTCAGCGCACCAGGAGACGAAGTAGCTGGCGGGGTTAGTGCAGCCTTTAAGGAACATGGCGGCAGCGCACTGCGTCAGGGAGAACCAGGGGGACGAAGGGGTCGGGGCAGGTTTGAGGACGGCAGGGAAGCAGGAAACCGGGCTGAGCGATGACTTGACCAGGTCCATCCGTGAGCTGATATGCAGCGTCCCTGCGGGCCCAGGTGGCAGCCCAGTCAACCAGGAGCCAGCACTCCGGCGACCCCCAGGTACCGACCATGAACCTCCAGGCGTCGCTGACCTCGTCGAGGTCTGCCCAGCCCCCGAGTGCCTGGGATCATCACCCCTGCCCCTCCCCGGGCCCTGCCGCTCCCAGCCGCACCGCAATCTGCGAAGCGAAGTGGTACAGGAAGCCATGCCAGCCGACCACTCCACAGATGCCCACCACGATGCCCGTCACCACAGCAACAAAGTTCCTCCTGCGGCAGTAGAGGTCGCAACCGCAGTAAGTTGTGCAGCTTATGGGGAGAAAGATAGGCTGCCGACCGCACGGACGCCTGCTCCTCCTGCGCGTGCCCACGACTGCTTACAAGAAGACAAGCGATGTTATATTTGTCTTGTATGCGGAAGGGTTTATCAGCTCATCGCTCTTCTTGGCCTGCTTCTTGGGCGCCATGCTTCGCGACGCGCTCCAAGCCGCCAAGCTATGTTTTGTCTCGCTGCGCGCTAAGCTACTGTAGCTCAGCAATGATCAGCAGACACGAAACCGTTCTCAGTCGGGTCACAATACAAGTCAGCGATCGCGCGCAAAGTGGAGTGCCAGGGTACTGGTTGTCGGGAGAAACTCGTGTTGCTGCGCGAAGCTGAGCTTGGAATGCAGCCGAGCGCAACAAGAAGCGTGCGGTGTCGTGGTGTAGAGCCCCGAGTAACGGTAACACGTACCGTGGTCGTGGCCTCCCCGGGTATGAACACGTTCGGGCCAACCGACATCCCAACCACACGCCCAGAAGCCTACCGTCCTCCCAGGTATGGTGCACGTTTAAGTGCCTGAGTGTGGCACAGACCGCGCACCCCAGCACGCATGCTCGCAGCCAGCAATAACCGGCCTGACGCCACTTGGTGCGTTTTAGCCAGGCTATTCCTAAGGCCTCTCGCCCGCTCCGCACACCGCACACTCAGGTCCGAGCCCACACCCCCTGAACCTCGCCCATCCGCAAGCGGCCCCGCCCCCGCGCACACGCATCATCTCGCCCCCACACCCCGTCCGGCCCATCACTCGACCATCTCTATCTTGTAGCCCTCTGGCAGCGTGGCCGCGAGCGCTGCCGCCTCCCGCGCGCTCAGCAGGACCACGGGCGCCTCCGGTGCCGCGGCGGCGCCCGGCGCAGTAGGCGGCGCAACTGTAGGCAAGGCGGGGCAGGGCGGGGCGACAGCGTCAGCGGACACGGCATCAAGTGCAGAGGAATGCGCAGGGCTGCTGCACAGCGCCCCCGGGCGCGCTTGGCCAAGGCCTCGGACCAGATGCGGCCGCGCGGCCCCTCTTAGAACAAAGTGAGCGCCCCCGGGTACCAGATACGCTCCCTTCACGACCTGCACGGCGCCCTCGGCTGCCGGCTCCGCCTGCTGCTCACCGGGGCTGCCTGCAGACGGAGCCGCAGCGCCCCCTGCCGAGCCGCCAGCCGCCGCAGCTTGACCGTCGCCGCTGGGGCCCGGTGGGCCCCCGCCAGGCGCCAGGGCCGACTCGGCGCCGTCCCCGGCCGCGGCTGCGCCCAGCGCGCACATGCCGTTGGGGTCGGTCACGGTGCTGGCGCTCTGGGTGCGCTCGTTGTCGGCCGCACCGGCGCTGCCCTGCGGCTGCCCGTCCACGGCGCCGCCCGACGGACCGGCGCTGCCTGCGGCGCCAGGAGGCAGACAATGCGTGATCGCGCACCGCAAGCCACGATACACACCATAGAGACCCATGGAGCGCCCAGCCGCCGCCTGCAAGCCCCTCGCCCTCACCCGCAAAGGGCTCGCCCGTATCCGCGCCCGCTCCAACGCCGGGGTCGTCGCCGACAGACGTGCCACGCGACGGCCGGCTGTTCCTGCCCGAGGTACGCGGCGGCGGCGGCGGCGGATCCTCCTCGTAGCCAAACGGCAGCTTCTTCAGCTTGAGCCGCTTGGTGACCGGGGCACCACCGTCCGCAGAGCCCGGCGAGGGCCCAGCCGCCATCCCCGCCGCGGAGCCCTCGAGCTGGCGCTTCAGGCCAACTTCGCCAGCAGCGCCCGCGGCTGCAGGCGTGACGCCGCCGCCCGGCGCGGCGGCACCGCCGGCTGCGGCGGTCAGGCCGCGGGCGGCGTCCAGGAAGCGGTCCAGCGCGGTGTCGACCGGGTGCGGCAGGGAGCGCTCCTCCGCGGTGAAGGGCCCCGTAGGGTCCTCGGGTAGCCACTCCCAGTTCTAGGGCAAGGGAGAGGGACCAAGCGGGCCAGCTGATGGGAGGGGCGCTGCGTGCGGCCCCCACCCCGGCTGCTGCGGCGGATCGGACATCCCGCTGGCCGCCCTGCCACCATGATGGCGCCCCGTCACCTTGGTTGAGTATGCGCGGTGTGCACTCCATCCTCTCCTCTCTCCGGTCCCCCGCCCTCCCCCAGCCGCACCTCCAGCAGGGCCAGCATCTCCGCCGGCTGCTCCTCGGCCACCGACCAGCCGTCCCGCATCAGCCGGTACAGCCCACGCTTGGCGCGCTCGCGCCGGCGGACCTGTGCGCGCACGCGTAAGAAAAGGGTCGCTGTGCATCAGCCGCGGTGCCATTGCTACCTCACCGTGCAGGTTCCCCTGCACCGTCGCGCTGCGAGCCAGCCCCCCCTCCCCACGCGATGCGGGCCCCCCCGCTCCCCTGCCCTCCTCACCGTGTCCGCCAGTGTGCGCAGCAGCTCCAGCTCCTGGCGCACCGTGTGCGGCCCCCACCGCCCCAGCATGGAACGCTGCTGCTCGTAGTCCGCCAGCCGCTCCAGCGTCGGGCCGCCGCCAGACACTGCCGCCGCCGCGGCAGCGGCTTCCGCCGTCCGGATCCGCGCCGCCGCCGCGGCGGCAGCCGCCTCCGGCGTCAGCGGCCCCGCGCCCGGCCCCACGCCCGGCTCGCCGTCCATCCCCGGCTCGTCCTTGACGCCCGACGCAGCGCGGCCGCGAGGCCGCGATACCGACGACGCCGTGGCGTACGAGCCTGCACCAGGCCCCGGCGGCCCCGCGCCCGACCACGACTGCCGCGGCCGGCCGGGGGCGCCGCCGCCGCTGGCGCGGCTGGTCGCGCCTCGGCCTCCGCGCCCCAGGTCGTCGTCCTCGCCGCCCTGCATCTGTAGGCTGCTCGAGGGAGTGGCGCGGCTGGGCTTGTAGCCCTGCTCGGCGGCGGCAGCCGCCGCGGCGGCCTCGGCCTTGCGCTTGGCGGCGGCCGACAGCGACAGGCGGGAGCCGGGCAGCGGCGGCCGGCCGGCGGCGTACATGGCCTCGGCGGCCGCAGCGTCGGGGGGCATGGGCAGCGGCGCGATGCCGGGCATGGGCGGGGGCAGGCCCCCCATGCCCGGGGACATGAGGGGCATGCCGGGCGACTGCATGCCCGGCGCTGGCGTCACCTGCGAGGCGGCGCAGGGAGACGCAAGTTTGTAGCAAGCACAAGCAGGCGTATGTTGGCCACGCCATGGCCAGGCATCCTGACGAGCCGCGCAGCTCAGCGCGACACGGTGAATCACCCGGCGGGTAATAGCTACATCCGACAAGGTGCGGCTCGCCCTAAGTGCAGGGGGCGCGCACCGCACCTGCAGCGACATGAGCTTCTGCGGCTTGGACTGCCGCCCGCCCTTGCGCCGGATCATGCCCGTCGGCACGCCCGCCGCGGCCGCAGCCGCCGCCAGCTGCGCATCGTCCAGCAGCGCCCCGTCCAGCGAGCCCGAGCCCGTGGGCCCGAACCCGCCGTCGCCGTCGCCCAGCCCGCCCGCGCCCACAGAGCCGCTGCGCTTGACGGGGCGCTGCGCGGGCGCGGTGTTGATGACGTCGTAGGCCTGCGGGCAGGCGGCGCGGAGGTAAGGGCAAGCGCGAGTGCGGCAGCCAGGGGAGGGCGCAGTGAAGCATCTTCCGTATCGTGCGTGCCCGTGGCCCCCAAATCCCCTCCGCCCAGCGCACCCGCGCGGCGGCGCCGGAGTTCATGTCCTTAAACCTCTGCGCCTCCGAGTGGTTGTGGCAGTAGGCCCGGTAGCGCAGCGTGCGCGAGCCCGCCTGCAGCCTCGCGCACAGGTAGTTGCCGGCGCGGCGGCCGCAAAGCGGGTGGAAGTATGCCTGGCAGTGCCCGAAGTTGCACTTGACCACGGCGCCGGCCACCTGGCGGGCGCGGGAGGGCGCGGGCCGTGGCGCAAGGACACAGGGGTGGACAGGGCAGCGCGAGGGAGCTCCGGCAAGCTGCTGCCTGGCCTGCAGTGGGCCTGGGCGGTGGGGTGGCTGACCGCGCCCGCGCCGGTGCCTCACCCGCTGGCATATGCCGCACTGCTGCCTCCAGCGCTCGCCCTTGATGGCGGCGATGGCCTCCACCGCGTCGGGCAAGTCCACGGGGTGCACGATGGGGCCCTCGTGCCACTGGGCGCACACCTGGCGAGGCGCAGAGACGGAGACGGACGCGGGGCAGGGGAGGCCATCCAGCAATGGGCAGGGACAGGGTGAGGGCCTGTGGCGCGGCAGGCTACGGAAACGAGCGGCGCCAGCAGCGGCCCCGGCCCCAAACCCAGGCCCGGACGCACCACGTGGCACCAGGCCTTGCCGTCGACGGTGCGCTTGAAGGCGCCCTTGCGCACGGGGCACAGGCAGCAGCCCACGGCGTGCGAGCCGCCGGGCAGGTCGGCGGTGGTCATGCCGCGCGCCTCCATCTCCCAGCGCTTGGGCCGGATCTCGCTCTGCGGCACGCCCGCGTTGCGCTGCTGCTCCTCGTGCAGCCGGCACGGCCAGCACAGCCACTCGTCTGCAAGGCGGAGGCAAGGCGCAGAGGGCAAGGGATGATGAGTGCGTCGGCCTTCCACCCAACCTAGCCTGCAAGGATTGTACCGAGACAGTAGACCATGCAAATGGCGGGAACTGTTGACCAGCAACACCCACCGGTCCTGACTCTGGGGGCATGCGGCCCACGGAAGAAGCTACTGCGGCCCGCAACTCGCCCTGTCCCGCCCCGGCCCGCGGGGCTACCAAAAGCAGCGCACCTGCGGGAATGTTGTGCACGCCGTAGCAGTTTTGGTGCACGGCAATGTCGCAGCGGTCGCAGAACACGATTATATTTGGCTCCACCGACAGCCCGTCGCCGCAGACAGCACACAGAGCCTCCTCCTCGTGCGTCCTGCGGGGCCAGGCGGAAGGCCGAACAGCGCGGACATGACGGCCGGGCATGCGGCACGAGCAAGCGAGGCAGTGCAGGCCTGAACTACCACTTGCGCCTCGCCGCTGCTCCTTGCGCTCCACAAGCCCTTAAGCCCCCGCCTCGCCGCACGCACCTCTGCGCCAGCGAGTCCACCAGCTCGAAGTCGTCCGCCGCCGGCCCCAGCTCCAGCGGCGCCCCGCCCTCGCCTGGCCCCGGCGTGCTGCCGCGCCACGCCTCGCCGCCGTCGCCGCCCTCGCCGGGTCCACCCGCGCCAGAGCCATCCAGCTGGCCCGACGGCAGGGCCCCGAACTTCTTTGGCCGGCCGCCTCCAGGGCGGGGGCTGGTGGCGTCGTTGAGCGCCGCCAGCGCCTGGCGCTTTTCCATCTCCTTCTTCTCGCGCTTCATGTTGCGCTTAAGCTCCGCCTTGCGCTGGGGATGCGAGCGCACAACGCAGGGCGGCCCGATAGCTCGACTCCGAGCTACCTAGCATCGGCCCGTGCCGCTGTCGACGTTGCTGCCAGTCGCGCTGTGGCCGTGGCGCCAGCGTCACAGTGAATGTCGCCGCACGCCCCGCCCACCCACCTGCAAGTAGACCCGGATCTGGTCCTCCCACTCGGCCCGCGTCTGCCCCACGGCACGCTGCGCGGCCAGGTCCGCCATCGCTGCCTCCGCCACCGCAGCCAGGCGGGTGCGGTTGATGGCCACCTGCAGGTGAGGGTGGGGGCCGCGGGGCCAACAGCGCTGTGGACGCCGCATACGATTGCGAGGCCCAACTCGGCCGAGGGCCAGTGGCTGGCCCCTGCCTGGCGTCGCCCCGGTTCCATGCCCTCCCCTCCCCTCCCCTCCCCTCCCCTCCCCTCC